>JAUEKU010183656.1:0-18484 GCA_032274805.1 Gypsophila paniculata | reverse complement strand
GAAGATCACTAATTTTGGGATAACAATGACCTTTCATGTGACAAGATTTTATAGTTTTGTTGGATCATTAATAGTTGTTGTAGGCCTCCTCCCTATTGGAGGTAACATTAACTTATCAATACATATTGCTTTGATAAGACTCATAAAAGTGGACATTTCAACCCCCCTATCTTTGATCCCTACTCCTTCAATTTTGTCTAAATTTTATCCACATTTGTCTACTATGGAGTATGTTACATTGGAAATATGATACTTTTGTGAATTTGTGACGAAATTGATTATTAATAATAATTTTACGAGGTGTATCGTGGATCGTATTGCATTACGCAGATATGTGAGGTAAAACACTGAATAACATAAAATTCCAAAGAAATGTTATATTTCACAAAACTTCATTTATGTACTCCATATTTTTCTAAAGTTGCCTAAGTATTTGGCTCACTTCTTTGGTATAAATTGACTCATTTTACATTAAATTTTTTCTTATGTTTATCATCTTTCGAAACTTCCGGACATGCGAAACCCATATAGACGATACAATAGTTCTTTCAATCCAATTAATTAATCTCATATATTGAATTCTAAATTCAAATAAAAGTAATGAATTGAAACAGATATGTGACTGAGTATCAATCAAATCATTATTTTCATTTTACCTTATTTCAATACAGTTTATCTCGAACCAACTAAACTCGATCCAAAGAACATGATCTTATCTCCATCAAATTTAGTTGTGGAATTCATAAGTCAAAAAGCTCACAAGAAATGATTGGAAAAACAACTATTTACAACCATGTTTTAGGCATAAGTCCATTTTATAACTTCAATCTAATACATGCATCCAAAACAAAAACAAGATAAACACAAATACAAAATACATTGGATATTTATTAATGAAGATAACATAGCATAGCATAGAGCATAGAGTCGTAGAGTAGGTGGTGTGTTGAAGCTATATTAAGCTTGAGGATTTGTTGGTTTTCATAAGTCAGAGCTTCCACTACTGTCAGTTTTTAAAGTTGATAGCAACTGTGTCTTCAGATCATTTCACTGTTTTTCTTAGCCATGTCCTTACCTATGCCTTTTTTCTGAGGGGTCGAGATTAGGGTGTCTGTTGTCGATAAGTGTTACTATTCCATTCGTTGTGGAAGAGTCTGCTTTCGTTTTCATGGGTCAAAAATCGAACCTTAACCTTAATTAAGGAAGTAACGTACGTAGATAACCATCGTACCAGACCCAATTGATTTACGTATGCTAGCTTTCTAGGTTTTAATATTTCTGGTGTTTTACTGAAGTTATCTCCACTACTTTCCAAGGTTTATAGAATGTTTAATTTGTATGTATTCGATGTCTTTAGTATTCGTTTGTTTAATTACATTTATTTATTTATTTATTTATGTGAGGTATGTTTTGTATTTATTTTAGTGATTGATTGCTTGGTTCAATGATACTCAATTTTTTTTTTTTTTTTTTATTATTATAGACACGAATCATTTTTATCTAGTAAGTGTTGCACAAGTCTTTTAGTTTATACTTCGTATAAAACAATTCACAAGAATTTGATGTAAGATTACCTTACAGAAAATTCATTGTCCTATTAATATGTGACTTCGAACCTAAAATTTCTAAATTTCCTAAACATCCCTCTTCATTTCATGGCAAATACAAAGTAATACAATAAATTTTAGCAACAACTTACCTTTCATCAATATATTTTAGTTATATTATATCATATGCATATAAAAACATATTGTCGTGTCATTAAAGAGTCATATCAATTACATTCTCCAATCAGCAACTCCGATACCTTAATATACCTCAACTATAATAAAACGCACCACATATAAAAGAACACATATGTAGACATTTTGTTAATCATTTAATGATCAACTTAACAACAACAAATAAAAATCCAATCAATAACTTTAATTTCAGGTATAGATATGTGTAAAGCTTATCACATCAAGTAATTAAGCATGAAAGACCAATAATGAAAATTATTAGCACAAAGAAATGTGACCACAAAGTCTCATGGTGGTCACGTGGTTGAAACCAAATTTAGGGAGGACATCAACTAGATTACTAGACCAACCCCCTCTCCCCCTACTAATTTGGCACTACTTGATACATGGAGAATTTAATGAATGAGAGTGTATGAAAGCTAACTATATGGATACAATGGAGTATATATATTTATATATTTAAATATTAACGATTTTTCTAACGCGTATTTATCAGGCATGTATATGTGAAGAAATATAATCTCTGGGAAAGGTAATTAAGGTAATTAATAACTTTTGTAATTTTTAATGAAAGTTTCTTTTTCTAAATGTCTATTTTTAGTATCTTTTACGTGTGTCCAGCGGGAAAAATGAAATAATCGTTAAAATAAATGCAAGGTTATCGTATGTGTTTGGAAAAACATCATAGGTATAAGCAAATCATTGTCATTCAATTTATGTAGAGGGTCTCAATATTACACATGGTAATAAATTCGAATTGCAATATAGTCATATAGTTATATGGAATTTAGAAATTAGTGTGATTGCATTTTTAATACAATATAAATTACTCTATTTGTTTTATGTTAACTCTCATTTGATCTGCTTATATGGTTAATTTTGTGCTGTGTTAATAATGGTAGTTGCATTTTATTATTTATTTATTTTTTATTTCTCAGAAAATCGTACTCTTTATAGGTTCTCAGTCATACTTTTAAAGAAAAATTTCGAAGAAAAATGCAGGAATAATACTGAGCTTGTTTTCTTGGATCGAAAATGTTTGAGTTGAACTAAAGTGAAGAACAAAGTGATATGTATTATGAAATAACTGAATTTAGTCGAAATTAAGTTTAAAAGAACAGGATTAAAGAAGAAGTATTATGTAGAAATGAAAGTGAGGAAGTAAGTAGAGAGTGGTGAGTAAATATAGAGGATAGGAAGCATGTGTCATTGTCCAATGTCAATAAGGATGGTATTCATGAAGGGTGTCCATTGTAGAGTATCAAAATAGGGCTACCTGAATTGAATGCAATTTAAGCTACCAACTACATTCATCTTTCATTTCATCATCTTCTTCTTTTCTCATTATATGTATCATCTACCCCACCAGTACATTACATTTTCATTATTATTATTATTATTATTATTATTATTATTATTATTATTATTATTATTATTATTATTATTATTATTATTATTATTTCTCTCTACTTTCCTCATTTATTTCTATGACATGTGAAATTCATCATCATATGGCATTATATGACATAAATTTATGGTATATAACATGGAATGTGCCATTTATTTTTTTTAAAATTTTGTTTCTTTAAGTTAGTTCTTTAAATTGTTTGTTTACATTACGATTTGAGATATAGTGTCAATTAAATATGATCGATTTCAAACTTGATCGGTTTACGAATAACAATTTTATCGATCAAGTTAGTTACTAGAGATTGTATATGTATATATTCTGGCTAGCTGAATATTTTTACCGCCTCAAAATGGAAGTTATAACTCCTCCTATGTGATAGGTCTTATTATAAACTTATAATAAGACCGTCTTATATAAGAATTTGTGTATTTTTATACATTCACTGAATTTATATAGCGTGTTCTAAAATTTGTTCAAATTATTATGAATTAAGTAGTAAATATTAAGTAGTAATCAATCTATGAGGCTCTTGTATGCGTATGATTGATTATGCATGACAATTATTAAAAAACCATAAAAATTACTGTACTCCGTATTAAATAATCTATATACTTACCACGTACGCAATTCAACAGTTTAAGTATACAGTCTATATAAAGATAACTATAATGATCGTAATAATAATTACAAATAGTTATTTTTGTTGTACTCATATAATCATCTAGAATCGTATATTGATGTTGAATTTATTCATTTTACTGTTTATGTAGTGTAGTCAACATTATTCAATAGTGCATAAGACTTGGTGGTCATTGCTTATATGAATTTACTCATTTTACTCGTACTTACTATGTTTTCCCCAAATCTTATCCAAATATAGTACGGAGTCATAGAGTATATATGTGACATAATAAATGCCTTTGAGCTTCTTTAATTTTCCTCTTGAAAGGCAACAACCGAAAAATGATCGTACATCGACAACGAAGTACGGAGTATGAATAACATAAATTTTCAAATAAGTTTGTGTATAACGTATAACGGTCTATAATGTTTGTGAATATTATTTATTGCTATTGTTAAATGAAGTGTAGATACAATTACATACAAAGTAATGACATGCGATTCAACGATCTTACAAGAGACTAATTCTCAGAAAAAAGGAAAAAAATCATTACTCATTTGAAAAATCCAGAATTGTTCCATTTTGAGAGCTTTGTATGGCTACATAGGGTTATTATTTGTGTATTGTGACGATAATTATTATAATAGTCACGTTTTAATCATTAATAATACGTTGTGGCCGGTATATAATAGTCTTAATCAGAATGAATTGTTAATTTCTTAAATAGGAGATGGGATAATTATAATAGGATAATCCGATGAGACCTTAATATTATTTATGTACATGTGAAGAATCAATCCACATGTGAAGTCCCACTCTAATTGTGGAGAAAAGAGTACAGTACTTTGTCTAAGGGGCTACTCCCATTGCCAATTGATATTGGGATGAAACTCTCTTGGACTTATGAAATGAGCTCTCTTACCTTCTTCACGGATGTGGCTCAGGCCCTCGATTTCACTGTACAATAGGTATATTGTGAAATTGGTTCCCGGTTTCACAGTACAACATGTATGTTGTGAAATTGTAACCAAAATATGATCATTATGATAATTATTGTGATCATTAAAGTCGCAATTCACTCAATATGGTCAATTATCTTAAGAGCTTTGTCTCAGTCACAAATAATAGTGCTCCACATCATTTGTATGACCACATTATAGATATACAACGATCTTATGACGAATAATAGTACATCATTTATCTGACACATTATAGATATACAACAATCTTATCGAAAAATTTGTGATCGAAATAGTGAAAGAAAGATGCTTGGGACTATGACTATTCCATGAAAAGCAAGACAAATAAAACAAAAATGGCAAGATTTTCTGTTATGAAAAAAAACAAAGGGAAGGACATGAGAAAACAGTTAAAGAGGCAGGGGTTTTCGTGAACAAGAAAAAGCATGAAGTGGCCTTCAGTTAATGCCCTGTTTTGTTGCTACATAACACTTACATTTTCATGTCTTGTTTCTTGATTTGACTCTACTTTCTTTGCCTTTTTCTTTTTTATCGATTTTTTTTTTATTTTTTAAAATTACGACGACAAGTAGTTGTTGTGCTTGTGATCGATGGTGGAGGCAGAATTTCAGATTAAAGAGGCGGAAATTTTCAAAGGGGGCAAAACACTAATGTTATAAGCCTCTCCCTAACTCCGCCCCTAGCTTTGACATACAAATATAATGCGATATTTTAGGAGAAAATTGAAAAAATTAATATTCCATTGAATTGTTTGCGTTTACTTTTAGCCCAAATATTAAGAAAGTATAAACAAGTAGAGTATTTAGTCTCTTCATATGTTGGATTACCAAAATACCCTCATGTATGGTCTACAACTTTAGTGTCATAATCATCAAACATGAAAAATAATGGAAAAAAAGATTGTACAACCGGTTGTATTACAACCATCTCTAATTTTGTGAGTATTTTTATAAATTTTTTGAGCATTTGATAAAACATTATAAATGTAGCTCATAAATCTTATAAGAAAACTCATAAATTTTACATCAATGCTCATAAAAGTGAAATCAGTTGTAATACAACCGGTTGTACAATCTTTGCATTGAAAAATAATAGGGGCAGTTTGGTCAATTTGTTGATTAAAAAAGGTCCACTTAAGAAAACGTAAACAATTAAATGAAACGGCTCAAAACAGAATACATAAAGAAGTCAAAAGAATGGAGGAAGTATCAATTATTTCATTGTTCGGGGGACGACAACCCTTGATTGCCCTCCTTGCTCCAACCCTAACAAATATGCTTAATGCTGTAGTCCAACTTTTTCAGTTACATAGAATTTTCGATTATTCCAATTTTTTTTGTGTTATAGTATTGGGTAGAATGAAGTTATTTTAAGAATTTTGAAAACAATGATAAGAATTTTGAAAATAATGATACTCCCTCCGTCCCAATCAATATCTTACTATTACTTTTTACACAAATATTAAGGAAAATCAAGGAGTTGTCTAATACAGCAATAAAATATGATTATTTGATCCACTTGCATATCACTTTTTACATACAAAAACTTACTAAAAATGGAAATAATAACGTATTCACTGATACACCTCAAAATGGAAATAGTAACATAATTATTGGAACGGATGGAGTATATTATAACGATTACATTTTAATTACAGCCAACCAGTCACATACACGTACTCCTCTTACCCTATTTTACTCATAAATAGGTCCATTTTGTTTGGAGGTATTATGCATAGGCACTTTGTTACATATGGTTAAAAAACATGAGACCATTTTTTGATTCTTCAATATATCTTATCTCTGTCAAAAAATTGATTGAAGACTGTAAAATGTAAATGTATTATTTCAGATGCACCATCAAATCATAACATATCATATCATATCATTGATTAGTTAGCTCAATGTTGTTTGCGCCACTTTATTCAGCTGCTACATTACATTTTTGTTGCTTATTATTGATCACCTTTCTAGCTTGTCTATATAGACTCAGTTGTAGTCTTTGTGTCAGTTTTTATAAGATTCTTCTTCTTTTTTTTTTTTTAACGTTGCATTTTTTATAACCACATATATATTTGCATGTTGACATGCACAATGTATGATATTTTAAGTGGACGTATGACGGTATGAGAAGTATATATTGAATAAATCATGAATTATTTGAGTCGGGATTAGATTCAATATGTAACGTTAAATAATTTTGTTTTTCGAGTAGGACAAAAATTCGAAGATAATGTTAATGTAAGACAACACAGACACACAGTACGTATAGTGATTGTTAAGAAAAGATAAGAGTAATCTTACGATCTTATATTCTCTAGTTAGGGACGTGTGTCCGCTCTATTTTCACTTAGACCTTTGTTAAAGGAAAATTAGTACTAATGGATAGGTTATTTTTTTGACTCCGTGTTAAAAATATGCGGCGTACGAGAGTGATTTTATATGAAATTTATTACTCTCTCTATTTCGGTTATGTATTTACCTTTTTATTTGAAAATTAAAGTACATTGATTGATTGATTCGTGCGTACAAAATTAATCATTTCCAATATATAATTTAATTAGTAAATGTCCGTGAAATGAAATAATTTATTTTACTTATTATTTCCTAATTTTTATAATTAAATATTTGTTTGTAACGGAAAAAACAGCACGCAGTAATCATGCGACACTAAAGACAACAACACTACTACTAAATATATTTATTAATACTCTAAATTGATTAAGTAGGTCTGCGTAATCACTTTATCAACAAGGCTAATAAAACATAACAACATAGTACTCTACTAAACTAATTTAATCATTTATCTTAGTAAGGCTAATAATAGTTTTGTTCTCCTACTTTTGCTTGATTTATGGAATTTTTTGTCTCACTATCCTAAAAAGCCTATTTGTTTTTGGGGTGCCCTCTACATTTTAGGGCACATGGCTCCACCTTTAAATTTTAGAAATATTCACAAGTAAAGGTATTGGTTTATTTAGTCTTTTTTTATTGCTTTAATAATTTTTCAAAATTTTATTTAAGACGATATCAATCATTACACAAGGATATGGTGAAGAGTGGAATAACTTTTAAATGTTTAAATCGATACTATTTCATATTTATAATCATATAATATATATTAGTCATTTTTTAAAGATATATTATTATATACTTCATCCGTTCCAGTCAATACGTTATTATTATTTTTTACATAAACATTAAGGAAATGCAAGTGGATGTCTAATACAACAATAAAATATGATAATCCAATCCACTTGCAAATCACTTTTTACATACAAAAACCTACTAAAAATGGAAATAGTAATGTATTCACTGATACATCCAAAATGAAAATAGTAACGTATTGATCGGGACAGAGGGAGTATTAGTTATGTTCCTTGTTATCTCAATAGGCAATAGGGTAGCACATACGGTAGCTACATAGGCTATGTGTATTGTTGTAAAAAAAAATACCGAGTAATTTATATTCATATATTATCGTAAATGTTTATACTTTCTAAATAATTTAGTGTTAAATATTTTAAAAATCCGACCCATAAGATCAGAAATCAAATTTTGAGATAATGTTAATAGAATATTACAATGACAAATCAGTATTAAAAAATTTATCATCAAACGGGCTTAACTAAATTTTCTCCTTTATTGAATGGTTTATACTTTATTATTAGAAAAAACAATACTTAGACAAATTCAATCATTTTCCTGAGATACGGGGAGAAGGTAAAAACAAAGTGTGGATGATTGAGAAAACTTGTCCATTGTGGCCGCCAAAAGGGTCCTTTTATAATTTAGGAACGTCATTATATTGTTTAACAAATGTGAGGTCTTGAACGTACTTTACAATAATAATAACAATAATAACGATTTCTAATGTAGTAAAGTGTATTTATTAGGCGTATGTTAAAGATAAAGTATATGTATTAAAAAATAATTTTATGAAATATAATTTTTTTTTTTATATTTTTTGATGAGAAAATCTTTTTAAATGTTTTAATTTCTAAATCTTTATCCAATATATATACATTGGACAGCTCTCACGATAACTTCATCATGAGACTCTTCACAAGAAGTTAGTGAACCATTTTGAAATGCATTTTCTTTTTCTTTATTTTTAGTGAATTGTCCCATAATTTAAATGTGAGACGATTTGACACAAGATAAACAGTAATAAATATAGGGTAGGTGGGCCCATAAAAGATCTAAGTTGGGCTCCATGTTGTCGTGGGACTATTGGGACAAGATTAAGGTGAAGGCGCCCTTCCATGGGCTCCTCCTTTGCTGGGTCAACCCACCTTAAACCTTCCATGACTCTTCCCAAGGTTATAATTGTAATTTTATGCATTTGTGTCTTGCTTATTTTTTACTTTACATTACAATTTTTGAACAATAACATAAGAAGTGATTTGCAGTAATTATCCAAAGGAATTACCAATTCAATCTAACACTTTAAAATTCACTTAAGTAACTAAATCACATAAATTCGATACAAAATTTAACAAGCTGGATTCAAATTGAAGACTCAATACTACTACGTTCACAAATGATACGAACACAAACACGATAACATCCGAAATATTTGCCTAATTATATAGGTAATTACATACCTTAATAATTGTACCTCATTAAGGAGTATAAACAATGAATGAATGGAGTAAGAAAATAAAATAAACCTTAGAAGTAGTAAGAAAGACAAATTAAATTGGCATGTGACCCAAATTTAAGAGCAACATTCCAAAAAATACAACCCCTCCACTACTTTTAAAATTATATGGTACTACACCTTGGGAATATAAGGAACAAGGTTGGAACCATGGTACTACCCTTCTACATACCTTCTTCATTTAAACCTCCCTTACTTCTTACTTCATACATTATTAATTAATAGTTATAACTACATTAACATAAAATCTTTGATTTTCGATCCTAATTATCGTACACTAATCGTACTTAACCGCGTGTGCTAATGATGTATTAGCCGTCATAACACGAAATGTAATCACTTATATTGTAATTAATTAATCCATCTTTACGTGTGATATTAATTGTAGTGCAGTATACATCACCACTGTCATGCTTAATTTAAGAGCATGTCCCAAATACGGAGTATAAAATTGTTTGGAATACGTTTTGAATATGTTAAGTCTGTTAGAGTATAATTAAAATCGATCATGTGACTTTAAGTGTCAATTTAAACTCTAAGTTGAGTCATTGTCATTTGACATGATATCAGAGCCAATATAATCGAAAGATCACATAGTCAGTGACACTGTAAATCTATGTGTTTATTTAATCTTTATTATTGCATTTGTTACAATTAAAAAAAAATCATAAGATTTTATACTAGTAGTAGTGTGGCGTTATAAATGTTAAGAGTTGCTTGATATGTCAGCTACCACTTTTTGCATGGTTTGTCAGCAAAAAATTACTGTGTTGCTTATTTTCAGTAATTTTAATTATTGATTATTGTTGTTATTCGTCTACCCTTTTTTTTTTTATATGGCAATAATTTGCTACTACAAGCCTAGTTAGATAGGCTTGTGGTGATTGAATGTGTTAATTGAAAATTTTGCATGTTGAATTTTTAATTTCTTGTGTCATTTGTTTACTTGATTTATTACAAGTGATTGTATAACAACATCTTTTTTCATATTAGTTATCGCCAGATTTTTTATGTGATGACAACTTTGAATATAAATACTCGTATCATGCAATTGAATGTGAATAACATATGTACGTTACTTTTGAAGCATATGTTTTCAAATCTACTTCATGTTAATTCCATTTGCAGTTATTTACTTTTTCTTAAGCAGCTTTTGTTGTACGTAGGAAGTTAACGCTAATCATCCAATAAAAGGTGATGCATACAAATTGATTTATTTACATATTGTGAATTTATAATTTTGGAAAATTTTTTATTGATTAAGATGTACGATAATATGGTACATATGAGTTTTTCAGACATGAGTACATGACTAACATTGCATTGTTGGTTAAAAGTGTTGGTTTGGAATATATTAGATCCATTAATTCCATACCATTGTGGACAAAGCCATGAGGTGTTGTCGTCCTTGTGAATCACTTGGTAGTGATCACAAAAAAAAAACATGTCATAACAACTAACTCACAAAAAGGAGTTGTATTCAATTCAAAGGATTATTTAGTTTCTATTGACCTTGACACCACTTCATTACTTAGCACTTTCGATGTTACATTACATATATGGTATGTGGTGGGTATCAACCTCATAAATGTCTAATACTTTAACTCTAGTTTTACGAATAATTAACTTTCATCTAACGTTCACTAATTTTGTATAAGACTATCGTAGTATACAGATAACGATCACATTAACTATGATTACGATTACATTTAATTGATTCATAAGTTTAATTTTATATCAGTCCGTTACGTTGCCTCTAGTCAAAATTTCTGACTTATACGGAGAACAATTCTTCTAAGTTTGAATCATACAACAATATGGATGGTTAGTTCCCACACTTCATATACAATCGTACTAACCATATGAAGGAGTGTATTAAAGTCAAGTTTAATGTCCCTTTTATAGTTAACCATGGATGTAAATTAAAGCTCATTGTATGAGTTCGTCTTATTTAAGGCCAAAATTTTACATTAGCATAAGTTCGTATGTACCTCGTATTATGTTTCTGAAGGTTGTTTAACAAATAATACAAGACGAAGTTCATTGAATTAAAAGAATTTGAAAAGGGAAAGTAAACTAAAATAAGATGTAAGAATATAATACGAGTAACTAACATCTTTTGTTACCCTATATATATAATGAGACATTGATGTACTTAAGAGTATTTTGAGAAAAGCACTAATACAAAAATAATGGTACTCTGGATAAATATTTAGATACAATGAATTAAGATTCTAAGGAGTCAATGATACATGATATTACAATGAATAGGAAATAATATTGGAGCTATGTTGAGACCATAGTCTTTATATAGAGAGAATAGATTACTATTTATAAATATTTTCAAACTATACACTAATCATAACTATAACATTATTAATTGAATCTCTATGTAGAGAAAATTGAGCCTAATACAAATTCAAAATGTTCACTACACTTAAAAGTAAAGTTTGTGACTTAGTTTAGATCTCTAATAGTAGTCATAAGTTACTAAGTTAGTCATTAATTCTACTATATCTGAAATCATCCATTTGCGTTTGATCGATAAAATTATACATAGACAAACTTATAAGGAATATAGATAAGTATCACTGAACATTGGGTGATGGTTCTGACTATTTCAATATTGACTATTAGTCACACAAAACATTCTGAAAATTAAAATAGAGCAATTACATGAATATATCAAATCACACCTTAATCACAAATAACCCGTTACTCACATACTATAAACTCTGAACTAATTCGACACATACAAGGAACTCTAACCAGATACATACATACAACGATCTCGTAAGAGAATTATGAGGGAAAAAAAAATTACAAGAAACAAAAGGGTAAAATGGTCCAAAGGTTAAGTAAGGAAGCAATATAAAAGGCAAGCATGTTGACCTTCATACAAATCCCACTTGCGGCCCCTACGCCGTTGGCCTTGCATTTCTCCTCTCTAAATAAACTCCTCTCACTTTTAAAACTCACTCTTAACTCTAAAACAAAACAAACACCAGACTACAAAAAACACCAAAATTACTTACAAAAAAAGACAAAAACAAAAACAACACATTTTACACAATGGATGAAATTAGTCTAATATCATCATCATCATTGTTATCATTAACAACAAAATTAAATGATAAGAAAGTTATAATTATAATGATGATAATAGTAATTATGGTAATGATAATAATGAGAATAATGAGGGAGTTATGGTGGAAACCAAGGAAAATAGAGGAACACTTTGGAAAACAAGGGATAAGAGGACCACCCTACAAATTTTTCATTGGAAATGTTAAGGAACTTGTTCAACTTATGTTGAAGGCTTCTAATCAACCCATTTTCCCCTTCTCTCATAACATTCTTCCTAGAGTCTTCTCCTTCTACCATCAATGGAGCAAGATTTATGGTAATTCTTCCATTTGTGTTTCTCGGTCCGCCTCCCTCTGTCTCGCTCAATTGTTATCTAGTCGTCAAGGGAAATGTCACACGTGGATAGATAACAATTGACTGGGACGGAGGGGGTGCAATTTATGGTAATGTTTGTGTTTGTGTTCTACTCTGTTTTTTTCCCCTGTTTTTTTGGGGTTGGTTTGGTTTTTTGTTCTTGGAAGTACAATTTTCTTTTGTTTTTTAGGTATAGAATTGTAAGATAAATTGGGTTTTGAAGGGTCGGGATAAGACTATGTACATTTGAAATTCTTTGCGGCTCAAAAATTTTGGTTATAAATGTAGATAAATTTTTGTTTGGAGTTGGAAGTCCAATTGAGGTTTTCAAGTTTTTAAATTTTCGACGATAAAATGGGGTGTATTTAAATGTTTTTTCGAAATATTATAAATGTTAACAAGTCAATTTGGTATTTTAAACTTTTACGTGTCCAGAGTTAATATTGAGTACACTTAAATTCGTTACTTTAATTCTTAAAATTTGTAAGAATGTAAAGAATTCTAAGATATTCGCTTATCAAACAGATTTTTCAAGTTTTATTTCCCAACTCCGTCACTATTTTGATTATATTTGACTCAATGTAGAAAACTAAAAAGTATCAAACGTATAAGATTCTTTCATCATAGCACCCATCCACAAACACAAAATAATTCTTGGGTTTTGTCAAGTCAATCTAACAAAGTTGTTTACTTTTGAGAGAACAAGTATACTTTTAATAAAAAAAATTTATTACTTTGTTAAAATTTCATTTTATTTTATTTATATATATTTATTGTTATTATTTGATAGGTAGATTTTGTGAAAGTAATTAATATTTTTGATGCATCATCCAAGATCCTTCAATGTCTTTTAAGTAATCATCCTTGTCTTCTTCTCATGTCCTTTTCTCTGACATGATGTTTGAGTGCAGCCTTCTTTCTTCTTTATTTTCTTTTTATAACTTTGCATTTATCATCAAAAATTTCACTTACTATAGTAAAAAAATTAAATTCAAACTTTTAATTGAGCAATAATTAATGTGTACAATTCACAAGTTAATCTCCAATAATATCGTTATATGTACTACAATTGATCATAAATTAATATTGTTATATGTCGTATAACTACTGAATTTAATTATTTGTGAAGAATATGAAGATTTGTCAAGGAGAATTTTTGTTTTTTTTAATGAAGCATAAAAAAAATCGATTTTTTTTATGTATATTTATTGGAAACACGTAAAAAATTCAAAAATAAACTTATTTAAAAAAATGTATTATAAATGTAATATGAGTATTTCAAATATTCACGAGATGTTAATTTTAGAATATTGGACACACGTTAGAAAAGTCGAAAATAAATGTAGAGGTGGGGTTGATAATGATTGCCCTTTTCAGAGAGGAAGTGTCCTTGATGTTCTCCCCCCTATCATTTCCTTACTGTGTTTCTGATACAAAAAGAAGCTCTAATTTTCACAAAATAAAAACCAACTTCTTACTACCAGTACTTGTTCCTTTCATTGTGGCGCAGCCCTTGAGTTGTCCTCTACTTTCTCTCCCTTTTGTGGGGGTCCACCCTATCTACTGCTTCCTCCGTTCCGGTGAATAGTTTATATATTTAGTCATTTGTGATTCGTCTTATGTGTGGTGGATGCCGTTATGTTGTACTTACCTTACTTGTATGTGTTTACATGAAAGAAACAAAATCGATACAGAAAGAAATGTAAATTATTCATAGGAGGAGGCGAGTAAAACCTAATTCTCTCGACTATCTGAATGCTCGCTTCGTACCAACAAATAGTCGTCATTAGTTTACATTTTTCTTATTCTTGTTACGGTCTATGTGATGGATGGTGGATTTTACACTTCTTACCTTACTTGCATGTATTTACATGAAATAAGAAATCGACTAAAAAAAATGTAAATTATTCGCAGGGATGGAGGGAGTAAAACCTCACTCTCCCAACTATCTAAAATTATTGTAAACATTTATCTTTTATTTTCCTTTTATAATATGTCCAATTTTCCTCTTTTTGCAAACTTGATACTTACTACTTGAAGTTGTATGGTATTGCCTAGTTGATGTAAGTTTTATCTCTTCCTACTCCCACCTATTTATTGCTCCCCCTTTAATTCTTGCCTATTTCAAAAGATTATTATAAAAATTAAAGTGACAATGTTTATTGATTGCTTCTAGCTGTTGTGTACATATAGGTGCAACATTCCTAGTGTGGTTCGGGCCCACTCCTCGATTAACTATTGCAGATCCAGACTTGATTCGAGAAATCTTTAGTACTCGATCCGATCTCTTTGAGAAAATCGAGGCTAACCCTCTAGTCAAACAACTAGAGGGTAATGGCCTTATAAGCCTTAAGGGCGAAAAATGGGCCCACCATCGAAAAATCATAACCCCAACCTTCCACATGGAAAATCTTAAGGTAATTTATTATCTAATTCATTGATAGCCGCTACAAAATCCTCACTGGTAAATTTGAATTCAAGTTACTTTAGATTGTCTTACAGAAAATTTACTATGCATGCAGCTGTTAATACCAACAGTGGGGAAGAGTGTGGAGGCAATGTCAGATAAATGGGACGGGATGATGGCGGAGGGCGAGGTTGAAATCGAGGTTTCGGAGTGGTTTCAAGGGCTGACGGAGGAAGTAATCACAAGGATGGCCTTTGGAAAGAGCTATGATGAGGGCAAAGCGATTTTCATGTTACAAAGCCAACAAATGTTGTTAGCTTCTGAGGCTTTTCAGAAAGTCCTTATTCCTGGTTATAGGTAACCCCATTACTACTTGTCTACTTGTACAACTATTTTTAGTAATTAGTACAACCTGTATTTCACTCAATTGTTATTCATGTTGAATTACCCTCATGTGAAAAATTAATTAGTAATAATTGAGGGAGATGATTTAGTTTGGACCATTCTCTTTCACTATCCAAATTATACATGATTTCATCTGTTTTAGTTATTTGTTTATTTTTAATTTTTATATTGAGCATAAATTTAATTGATCATGCTTAGAGATTTCATTTAAAATCATTGTCCCAAAAACCTTCCCCTCGTTAACGCTTATAGATTATATTATAATTTTATATAAGGTCATTCATAAATTATTTATGATGATCATATAATAATATAAACCCAACTTAGTATAATACATGTCCAAAAAAGTGTTACAACTAGTAATATATTTAGGACATGGAAGCAAATGTTGCCTTACTCATTTGGGATGTTGTGCCAAAACTGCAAAATACAAGGTCAATCTGACATTACACTAGATAGTTACATAAACATAGACATAGCTTAGTTGCATTGTTCACTAGGTCTTGTACATAAGCCTTCATCCGCACATGTCCTTTCGCTACGAAATTAAGTCATTTTACGACGAAACTCAGACCTTCAAAAATCAATTTAATTAGTCGCAGTATAACAGTTTCATTCAACACAATCGTTGTTATTGAGAAAATTTTGTGTCTCATTGGTAATCAGTAAAACTGAAATTCGAAATCTGATTTATAAAACGTAATTAATATGATTTTATTTTGTTGGGTAATTCAGGTTTGCACCTACAAAAAGGAATATGAGATCATGGAAATTAGACAAGGAAATAACAAGATCATTAGTGAAGTTAATTAACAAAAGAAAATTAGAAAATAATAAAATTTCAGAAGAAATATCAGAAAGTGGGCCTAAGGATTTGTTGGGCTTAATGATCCAGGCTGGACCCAAAGAAGATTTCAAAAATATTTCCGATAATAATAATAATAATAATTTAAATAATAATAATAATAATAATAATAATAAAATAAGTGTGAGTGATATAATGGAGGAGTGTAAGACGTTCTTCTTTGCGGGGAAACAAACAACGTCGAATCTGCTGACGTGGACAACGGTACTGCTGGCAATGCATCCCAGCTGGCAAGAGCTGGCACGTGACGAGGTCCTCAGGGTTTGTGGCTCACGTGACACTCCCTCCAAAGATGATGTTTCCAAACTTAAGATGGTTTGTTCTCTTCTCATCTCCCCTTCCTTTATTTAATTTCAATACGAATATGTTTTCTGTGATATCGTCTTATATTAATTTTGTGTATGATCGGATAAATAAAATTAGGTATTATTGAAATCAAAGAGTCTAAAATGTTGTGAACATAATAAGTTCATAACTATATTTGCGTGAAAGTTTCAGTATAAATTTATCATAAAATCGTGTCATCTAAGAATTTATACTTACTGCAATCCATCAATTCTTTACGTTCTTTTTTAGATGATTTTATCCATTACTTTTCATTTTCTTACGTAATTCGTTTTGCAAACTTTTAAATTAAGACTAAGTTACTTATTTGGATGTGTTTTGCAACATATTAGATTAAAAATAAACTTAAAAATATGGATGAATTAAAGTGTAAGGAATAATTTTTTGTCACTTGTAGATTTTGTCTTGTAGCGTCCAACAATATTTAATAAAATCACGTCATGTTCCTGAAACAATTACATTTTTGTAAAAAGCTGAAAAAAATTGTCTGCATCATATGCTAGGGAATGTGACATCGAGTAAAAAAATGTGCTTAGATTTATGAAATGAATGTTCTATAATTGGTTTTTTTCTTCTTTTTTATAAATTATATAAATATATATAAATATAAATGACCGTACAATGTATCAAGTCATTTTTGTCTAACACATGGCTAGCTATGATTTATTGGTGTGTGACATGAAGTACTTCATTTTGGTTCTAGCATAGGTCGTTACTTCTTATCCTAACATGTTAGGAATGTAATCGTTATCATTGTACATATTTAAGAATTTGCATTTATATAATGTACAAGTATATTTTGTTTTATAATTGACGTAATAGTTTGATTATAAATATTTGAACGATTTAAAAAAAAATGTAATCATTCTAGAAACATAGTTTTGGTACTTCACAAAATTTCTTTCTAAATATTGAAATTTTTGTGTCGTTTCATATCTCAAATGTAAAGCATTTCATATAGTATTTGATCTTGTATGTATGCATGTGCAGCTCAATATGATATTAAACGAGTCACTTCGCCTATACCCACCGGCAATTGCAACAATCCGGCGGGCTAAATGTGACGTGGATCTCGGAGGATGCTTGGTGCCACGTGGAACCGAGCTACTGGTCCCAATCCTCGCCGTTCACCATGATCAATCAATTTGGGGGAAGGACGCGAACGAGTTTAATCCCCTACGATTCGTTGATGGTGTGTCACGCGCAGCCAAGCATCCGGTGGCATTCATTCCCTTTGGACTTGGGACACGAACCTGTGTCGGGCAAAATCTTGCTATTCTACAAGCGAAGCTTGTACTCTCTGTCCTATTGCAACGCTTCTCCTTTACATTATCCCCTTCTTATCAGCACGCACCAACTGTCCTAATGCTCTTATACCCCCAACACGGTGCCCCAATCATATTTCGACACGTGTCACAGGACGATCAATTAGGCCCTACATCCCAAGATCAAGGGTCGCGATGAGCTTTGTCTAAGTAGATTTAATTTGGGTGGTCACATTATTAATTATATCTGTGCGCAATCTTGTTCATGTGTTTTGTTCATATAGCGAGTAGTAATCATCTAATTAAATTATTAAGCACAATGTGCTTGATTAAATTAGC
>JAUEKU010183646.1:0-10161 GCA_032274805.1 Gypsophila paniculata | reverse complement strand
GAGTAGCTGGGGTGGTTGTTGGGAGGGTTTCTTGGGTGGTGGTTGAGGAAGATGGGGGAGGTGGCGGAGTTGGGGAGGAGGAGGAGAAGGAGGCGAGTTTGAGGAGGAGGCGGTGGTGGGAGCGGAACTTGAGGTCGAAACGATGTCGACGACGGGATGCTCTGTCAGGGATTCTAGGTCTGGACTTCACCATTGTTAGTTATGATATGAGGAATTGAAATTAGTTTTGTTTGTTAGTTTTGGTGGGATTTTCTGTAACTGACTGTTTGTTGCCCTCTGTGTATATATATAGTATTGAGAATGTGAGCAAGTTTATACTCCCTGGTTTTGATGGTGGAGGGATGAGATTAGTAGGGTGATCGTCTTCTTTAACGTTGAACAATGTCGTTTTTTATATTGAATTGTAGGATGTTTGTTACTTCGTAATCACAGTTACTTCAAGACTAATACCAAATCTAATCGATGGATGTGGATCCCGTCAAAGGTTATGTATCGTTCGCAATTTTATGCTATTAGTTGATGAATTTAAGCTCGGAGTAAACAAACAGGAATGCACATACAACGCAGTGTTTTCATGGTTAGCACTGCGTCACTGTAAGCGTGCACTACTTGTAAAGACGATTTTGCATAAAACCAAAGACTAGAATATGATCATAAGACAAAAGATTTCAATTCCAAAGTTGAGTAGGATATGGTGCAACAAAAGCAACATGGTTGCACCTTTACAAATCTCAATGATACTCCCAACAGTCCCAAGGGTAGGATAGAGCATGGCCGAAAATCACTTTCTAGACCGGCCACCCCTTCCCCAGCCACCGCCACCACCACGGCCTCTTCCTCCACCACCACCACCACCTTTCTTTCCATTACCTTTACCAGCCAATACCTTGTTCACATCAGATTTGATCTTCATATTTTCTGGCAAGGGCAGTATCTGATCCACACACTTTCTGAAACTAAAATCTTCTGCCGACTTGTCATCCCTAACAACAAAGAAACAACGACTTTGCCACACGGGATGGTACCGGATCTCAAAGGCTTTGATCCCTGACCCGATTTTCTTGTCTGGCTCTGGATGTCCTTTCTTGATCAGGTCCAGCAGCGCCAGATACTCATACTGCAGTGCAACCATAAATTCAACGAAATTAACTATAGACTAAATAATGAACCAAAACATCTAGATTGAACAAAACATAGAATAAGTAAACAGCACAAGACTATTTATAGAATTATAAGAGCATACAACTTCTCTAACATCAAAATTTTGCACAAAAGAGAAGTTAATACGGGATAATCTAATGTCAGCCTCAGAGACATAGTCTGATCAAAACCACCTCCACCCAACGCAAAAAACATGATAGACACTCAAACTCTCATATGCTAGCATGCTGTTTGGATGGAGTATTAGCACGAATAAAAAGGACTAAATAAAGACATTCAGAGTATATCAGATAAAGAAGGGCTAAATAAAGACGACATGGATCAGCGCAAACAAAAATTGCCAAAAGGTTATGGCCCGAGCATAAGTCTAGAGTTCAGCCAAGAAAACAAGTCATTATACTGCTGTCATTAATCTTGATAGAGCAAAGTGAAACTATTGTTGCAGTAGAGTATCGTGAAGAATGGTAAGGTAGGAAGAAAAATACATAAGACATTATACACGTTTTGCAACATATGCTACAAATTTCATAAAACAACGTTGAGGTTAGAAACAACATGGAGAAGGAAAATGGAACCAAAAATAAAAGGAAGTTTGTTGAATGGTTAACAACTGCCCTTCCTGCCAACAACAATAGGAAATGAAACCGAAATACGGAAAACACGTGAACCATAAGGCTTCATACTGCAATCAAGGTAATACCTTTTTTTGTCCATTCAGCAATAAGTTTTTTAAAGACAAAAAACTTGATATAACCTCATGTTCTCCCTCATATCTATGACAGAACAAGAGCTCAAACGATGCTAACCATAGAAGACTGATACACATCAATCAGAAAATAGAACCGTGCATCGAAAAGAGGAAAACATGATCTTGGCTAGCAAATACTCGCTGCTATTGTGTGAGGCTAAGGTGGGACCACCATGCTTAGAGATAGAGATAATGCTGATTATGTTGCTGAAACAACCCAAATGCGGACTCAGTGAATATTTACATTCAGGAAATGTGAAAATTCCTAATTGTCACCCTCTCGAAGATTAATTAAGACGGCAATACAATGGAAGAAAACAGAGACGGAATTGTAAAAAAAAAAACTGCAAGCAACATTGCTGCGTACAGAGTAACAGTCTAGTGATGTCATCAAATAATTGCGGAAAATCTCTTCAGTTTGCTTGTAATAGACAACATTAAACTCATCTCATTCGATAACTAAAGAGCATCAATGTAAGTTCAACGATCCCTCAAGCAATCAGAAAACGACAACAGCGACAATAACAAAATCATTATAACAAGCTTACAGAAGATAACCATCCAAATTATTCGAATAAGACGGGTCGTATAAGTCGGAGCATTGTGAAACGGATCAAACTTGCTCCATTTCATCCATTATATTCTCATGTGGATCCACATTAAAACACACACACACACACACACAATGCATCAAATTACTAACACACAACAAAATTGAAACTACGACACGAAAAACCGAGACAAATATACCTTATTAACCCTGAAATTAACGGGCCATTTATGAAGCAAGTTGTAAAAGTAATCAAACATTTCAACAGACGTTCCAAATGATTTGGGCCCAATGATCACAGGCCCAACATTCTCTTCAGTGTTAATCGCCATTCTCACTTCTTCGACTGACTTTTCTTCCTCGACTTCCTCGAGTTTTTGTTTCTTCGATACGGTGTCGTTTTGGTCGCCGTTTTCTGCAACTTCTCTGTCTCTTTTTCCGACGACGGCGGCGGTGTCGGCGGTGGTTGAGTTGTCGAGGTCCATCTCCGCCGTCGCCGGCGATTCCTCCGTCGTGATTTCCGACGCCATTTTTAGGGTTTTGAGGGTTTTGGGGGGTTTTTCTCTCTCCTAGGGTTTATGCCGAGGTTTAGATATTGTGGAAGTAGAGTGAAGGGCCTAAAATTACGAACTTTACTCTTTATAGTCCTAAATTAAATCAATTTAGGCCTATTCTTTTGAACTTAATTTCAGATCGTTTCGTTTAGTTCAGGTTCATTAATTTCAGTTCAGTTCAGTTCAGATTCATTAATTTCAGTTCAGTTCAGTTCAGGTCCATTAATTTCAATTCAGTTCAGATCAGTTCAGTTCAGGTTCATTAATTTCAGTTCAATTCAGTTCAGGTCCATTAAGTTAAGTTCAGTTCAAATCCATTAAGTTCAGCTAACTTTTTATTATTATTATTATTATTATTATTATTATTATTATTATTATTATTATTATTATTATTATTATTATTATTATTTATTTATTTATTTTTTATTATAAGACCTTGTTCTTTTGGACTTAATTTCAGGTTGATTCAGTTCAGTTCAGGTCCATTAATTTCAGATCAGTTCAGTTCAGGTCCATTAATTTTAGTTCAGTTCATATCCATTAATTTCAGTTCAGTTCAGTTCAGGTCCATTGATTTCAGTTCAGTTCAGTTCAGCAAATTTCAGTCCAAAAGAGCAGGGCCTTAGTCCATATTTTATTTTCAACTTTGACAATTTTACCACTAACCTTAATTTATCCTTTGCAACCCCAATTAATTTAATAATTTATTAATCAAAATCAATCAATTCGAGAACAATCATTTAACAACGATGAATTTCGCTTGAATTTAAAAATCAATTGTCACTCGTTACTATAATTTGTTGATTATTATACGTTTTTTTTTTCATATTTTTCGGTGTATTTACGTAATTAAAGTTCAACGGTGAGTTCGCGACGCGGTTTAAGGTGGTAGGGTTCACACGGTGGTGGAAGCGCGATGGAGGCTAGGGTGGTAGGGCAGGGTGGTAAGGGCGCGGCGGGGTGAGGGAGGTTGGTCTGGTAGTTCGCGGCGAAAGATGGTGGAGAGTTTAGGAGAGTTTTTAGGTGGTTTTGAAAGAGATTTTGGTGGTTGTGGGAGAGGGAGGGACGACAGTGGGGGAGCGACGGCGAGGGAGGGACTTCGGTGGTTGTGCGGAGGTGAGGGATGGCCGGCGGCGGGGAGTGACAGTGGCGAGGGAGGGACGGTGGTGGCAGTGGGTCTGAGGCCTGGGTGGTTGGTTGGGGGAGGGGGCTTGAAAGTTGCTGGGTGAGGGGATAGGTGGGGGACATTAGGGGTATTTTGGAAATACATGGACTAAACTGATTAAAATGTGGACTATGCCGAGTACGTCCCTAAAATTAAATTAATTATACTTATACTCCGTATTAGATAAAAGTAATTTCATAACCCGTCAAATACATAAAAAAATAAATAAATCTCGTGTTAGGTAATATATTTTGTGCATAACACATGATGAGTTAGAGTGATCGCTTTTTGGGGGAAAAAAATCTAACATAAATTTTTGCGATTGAAAAAAAATAATACAAATCAACTATGACAAAGTAATTTTAATTACTGTGGCAAAGTAATTTTGTCTTCCATAAAGAAACATAAAACGTGAGAACAATGGTTAGTTCAAAGAGTAAGAGCTCTCTTACTCCAAACATAAAGTCGGGGGTTTTAAATCTCACTATTCAAAGGCTTACTATGCCGCCACTATTTCAACAAAAATCTTTTAGTATGGTTTCCAATAACAACCTCATTTGCCTTGCATTTTTTCTAAAAATTAAAAAATAATGGAAAAGGCTCTAAGTGCTCGTTTGGTTGAATTCAAGATTGCAATTTTCGGGAAGTATATATTCGCATGATTTTACAAATCACATGAATTGAAAAAATGTTGTTTGGTTTCATGAAGGAATTATAATTCCATAGGAATTCTCACTTACTTAGGGGATTTCCATCTAGGTAAACAACTTTCTCCATTTTAGAGGAAGTAAAATTCCTATGAAATTTCTGAATTATATATGTCAGCCTAACAAGTAACAATACATCACTTTGGTGGTTCACGGGAATAATTCATGGATTTTTAAGTGGACAACCAAACAATCACTAAATCTAAAAAACGATGATATTTTAAAATAAATCTTAAAAGATTATTTCATTTGACACATAACCATTTACTACGCTATTTAATACTCGGTCATCATTGATCATTTAATCGTCGATTTTTCTTTCACAAGAGTCAAATCGTATATCGAAAGAGTCCAAACATTCCAATGTTGATGACATGACTTGGTCGAAAGTACAGTATAATAAAAGCTCGAATGTCCATATAATCTCAGCGTACTCCTACAAAAAGACCGTAGAAAGTAGAAAGTCATCTTCACTTAATTATTACTCCGTAGAAGCTTCTATTAGACTACGTATTAAATAGGTTGGTATTCATGTAGAGCATTAATATACTTTGTACTTATGTTCTGTAGTTATGTACCCAAATAAAATACACCCCAATTCTACAAGGTCCACACGTAAATTACACATTTTGAATGAATACTCGTTTGTAAGACGACTTTAATTTAATGTGCTCCGTATGTCTTACGTATGTGCTTATTCTCCTTTGCTGGATAGGGTCATTCGTCTATGTTTATTGCAGTGACGGATTTAAGATTTAAGTTAAGGAATGTAGACAAATTTTAAGAGGCAGAGTAATTATGAGATAAAAGAAATTCGAAAATTTTAATTAAAAATAAAAAAAAATTATGAAAAATTTGAAAATATTATTAAAAATCATATTGGTCGACTTTTTATATGGTGACTCACTTCGACCCCTCCCCAGCCCTTTCAAATTCAATTCCAATGCCACAGGCCCACAGAGTTTCCAAACATGTAAATAGAATTGTATTTAGTATTGGATTAAAGTATTTTGATAATCAAAATTGAAATAATCAAAATTAAATCAATTTCAAATTTTCAAACAGTACCTAACGTCAATAAAATACATTCGCATTCAGATATACTAACTGCGCCTACACCAAGTAGTAGTAAGCTAAAGTCAATGCAAACTACTTGTAAACCAAGTGAAGCCACGAAAAGGAAGAGAATAACAAATAGTTAGTGGACAAAATTAACAACCTAATAGCATTATATTATAGGAATACACCTCACACAATGATTTAATGAAAAATCAAAACAATAAAAAGAATTCACTAATCAAGCAAATAGAGCACCACTACTCCTAACTAAGACGGAAAATAAGATTACGCATCGAATATAATACCTAAAATCTTTGAGTTTTTGAGTATTCTTATAAAGTTTTTGAGCTTTTATGAGAGTTTGTAAACCGAACTCAAAAGCTTTACATAAATACTCAAAATCTTTATCTAAATGCTCAAATTCTTGAAATATGATACATTACCTCCGATGTACTCCGTATAATCTTGTTATTATAACTAAGACAAATCATCAATGTGTATTAAGCTACTACTATCTCCAACCTTCTAATTATCGACATCAATTATTATAAACATCGATTTATCTTATGTCTATTAAATTGACACATTCTTCATATACCAAATGAGAAACTGATGATCCAACAACTGCTAAAGTGTTGGTACCACATTAAAAATAAATTCATTTTAGAGTTTATTTTTAGTATTGTTTCATATTTTCTGATTTACTATGGAGTATGTAATGCATTATTGGACACAGTTAAGGATTCAATAACATATAGTCGGAAGTTAAACAAATTTTTCATAGCTTTTAATGAAGATAAAAGTTACTTTTAATTTTTTTCAGTCTTTACCGTTATTATTACAAAGTAAGTTATGTTCTCGTAAAAAAAAAAAAAAAAATAGTTCATTACTATTCATTTTCAAAATAAAATTGTCTAGAACTTCTCAAAATGACAAGACTACTCAATTTTCCCGAAATAACCAAAATTTAAACAAATTCATTACTAATCCGATCGAAATCGACCTAACCCATACCCGACTCATATAACCCCTTGCCTACAACAAAACAATACTTTTCCATATCTTCTTACAAACGTCACTACTCACCGCAAAAGAAAACCAAGACAAACGTAACAACAAACAACCAAATTTATCGTGATTATAAATACCTCTTGTGATCAATTATTTTACCCACTCTTTGTTTACAATTCATTTCATCATTTTCACAAATCTAACCTCTTTTTTTTTTATAATATAAATATAATAAAATCACCCAATTATTGAGCTTTGTAATTTTTATTGTTTGAATCTAACTTTTTTTTCCATAGAAATTGATTAATCAAAGGTAAAGTTGTCATCTTTCACTTCAATTTTTGGTGGGTTTGATTTATTATTGTTGCTCTTGTTGAAATTATTCGTGGGTTGTTTGTAATTTGGTTGATTTAATGTGATTGTGATACTGGGTGAAAGGGTATTTAGTTGATTTTGAATACAAAGTCTCGAAAAAGACGGTCTTTATTGTGAAAGATCATTTTTATTTTTTTTTTCTCTAGATATATCCTCATTTATTGTCGGTCTTTCAATTTAGAGAGAAAAGACGGTCGGTCTTTCATAGGAGTTACTCCTATTTGATTTTGAAAGATGGTGTATTTCTAGGGTTTGATGTATACTTTTTCCCCTCTTTTTGTGTGTTTCAATTTTCAAAATATTGACTGAAAGTGTTATCATTCGGAGTAAATCTTGTGAAAGTCCGTCTTATAATCTCAAATTGTAAGACCTGCAAGGTGGGTGTAGTGTAAGATAAGGTGTTTTTTACACAATTCATGGTGAAAGACCGTCTTATAATTTCAAATTGTAAGACTGCTGGGTGGTTATGGCGTAAAAGAAAGTAGTTTTACGCAATTCATGTTGAAAGACCGTCTTTTTTTGGGAATTTGTGTACCCTTTATTAATATGACGCTGTTGGAATGTTAGTGCTGTTTAAAGTTTTACTCAATAAATGTAACATTTTGTTTGTTGAGTAGCTAGGAAATTATAATGGTAGAGTAGTTTTATGCCATGGTTATATTAATTTGGCCGAAAGTTTTGACCTTTGAATAAAGTTTAATTTAATCAGTTTTGATGGTTAAACAAGAAATGAATGAATGCTTAGATTGAAGGTGGAATATAGTTAGAGTATGGTTTTTGTAAATGTGATGCTAATTTAGGTATATACTTTGCGATTCTTGTAGTGTCATGCTATGCTACTCCGACACTTCACTTTGATTCTGTCCCGTGTGCAACACTGGACATTTCATTTTAGACCAAAAACATGGAACTTTTTCACAAATAGCCATGCCTCTCACTTTGACATAGTGTCGTGTTCGGCACTTTTAGCTGAGTCTGAGTAACATAGGTGTCGTGTAACTTATCAAAGTGAGTTTGTTATTGGTGTTTTCGATGCACTTGCTGTTTATTTGTACTCAACAGTCAACAGTGAATGCTCTATGTTTGCTTCTAAGACCTTGATTCACTGTTTCTGTTGGGTGACTCTGCAGTTTATATATTAGCAAGCAAATATGAGTGATCATCTGGTTGTGAGCGTGGACCGCCTGATTACTCCCGACACTTTCCAAGCCGCGAGAGGGTCTGAGGTTTCAAGATCTTCTGGCATTGGTAATAGCCATGCTGCTGAATCATCTGGTTCAGTTGAAAGTGTGGAGTTGGGAAAAGACGATGGGCTAGGTGAAGAAGAGCCTCTCATTCAGTTAGAATGCAGAATTTGTCAAGAGGAAGATAGCATTAAAAACTTGGAGGTCCCTTGCACTTGCAATGGCAGTTTGAAGGTACCGTAATAGCATCAACTCCGCCCTTTTCAGTCTTCCTAGAGAAGTTTGAGTAATTGCATTATCATTTAGTTTGAGAATTATATGCAAATGCTACAGATCAAATTTTGAGAACAATTAATGCACAGTAGAGGATAACAATCGAGGACTAGTGTTTTTATGATGGAGCGTATCAAATAATAAGCTATATTAGTTCATTCAAAATGTGATGGAATATGTTCCACATGTCATTGGTTAATCGTTTTAGCTCTTTATCTTTGAGGTTCTTGGATAGCATTAATTATAGATTTAATGTGTTCCCGGTTGCTTCGAGATCAGGGCGGGTGTTTGAACTAGATGATTGTAATGTACTTCCATTAGTAGTTGATTGTTGTAGGTACTTTGTGTATAGCAGTTTCCTTATCTTGACTAATGTTTTCTCATTTTTCAGTTTGCTCACAGGAAATGTGTTCAAAAGTGGTGTAATGAGAAAGGAGATATTATCTGTGAGATCTGTAATCAGGTGTGACTTTCTTTATCTTTGTCCATTGCTTGGTTATAGCTGTGTTATTGGAGGCCATCGGTGTTTATTGCACAATTTTGTTGTAGGTGTTTGTTGATTACCATTTTGCCATCGGCGTTGTAGTTTGTTGCGCTTTTTAGTTTGTTTATTTTGCCGTTTATGTGGTATCCGTCCTGTTGGCGGGTATCAAAACTAGATCATGAGTTCCACCCCTCAATGACTTTACTATGTAAAACTGATTGGCATTTGCAATGTTGATATAGGTGAAGCAAACGATTATAAGAGTTTGTGAAAATGAAATTCATTTTGGGCTGTAGTTTCCTACTTGATGCCTATTTTCAATTATTCTTGTTAGAAGCTGTTCCCAATCCTCGTTTGTTAGCTAACTACTTGAATAAGGTTTCTTGTGGTGTTAATGGGAAGGTAACCTGATACTTTAAAATGGAGAATGACAATATTTGACTGATCCTGTTCTCTTGCGAGGGTGGTGGTTCCAGTTTCTGGTGATTTGTCATGCTATTTGCAATCTTTTCTCTCTTTACCATTTAGCAATTTGATAGAGCACTGTGTATGTCACTAACCCCGATTGAAAAAAGGCTCAAAATTTGGATCATTTTGCATCGGTGTTCAAGTGATTACGTGCCGTAATAATTAAAAAACTGTGTGAATCTTCTTAAGTTTATTTGAACTAAGGAACTAGCATGTGCTTGGCGTGTTTACTGAATTCCTGCTTATATATTTCCTTACTTTGATTTATTCTGTAAGGTGCTCTCCTTGTCTCTGTGCTTATTTGATTTTCAGATTATTAACTCATCATTTTACCTTGTGCTTTTGACTTGGTATGTAGCCTTACCAACCCGGGTATACTGCACCACCTCCTCCACCAGCTGATGAGACGGCCATCGATATCA
>JAUEKU010183635.1:0-10162 GCA_032274805.1 Gypsophila paniculata | reverse complement strand
TGGCGGCAAGAGGAGACGGCCGGAGGAGGCGGCGCCGGCGGGAGGAGGCGGCGCCGACAGACGGGGGCATGAGAAAAGAAAGACGAGAGAGGAGAAATGAGAGAGGAGAAAGAAGAGAGGAGAGAGTAAGGAGGACGTCGGAGTTAGAGGAGGATGTCGCCGGAGTGAATAGGGGTCGTCGGAGTTGTAGTTGTGGCCGGACGAATTTGGGGGATTTTATTTTTAGGTTTTCGAATTTGGAGGAAAGGTTGGGAATGAGGGGCTGTCTCGCGAATTTTACAATATAAACTGACTTGCGGCGGAATATCCGTCGCAAGTCCGTCGTGTATTGTCCTCTTTTACGACGGACAGTCCGTCGCAAAAGGGATAGTCCGTCGCCGAGCTCTTCGTTCATAATTGAAGTTATTGTAACTGTTTTGCGACGGTATATCCGTCGCAAATTCCGTCGCATTTGTCCGTAGCCGTCGCAAATTTTATTTATCCGTCGCAATACTTAAAGTTGCAACGGATTTATTGTCCGTCGCAATAAGTCCGTCGTTATTGGCTTACTTTTTTGTAGTGATAGTCATTTTGGAGAATAAAAGGCGGAAAATAAAGCCAACAGAAAGATGCACCAAGAACCATGAGTGAAAGGGATGATAAACGGAAAGAGAATTGTTTGTTATGTGCCTTTGATTTATTAGTTTATCAAAGATTTACTCCGTATATACATTAGTAATTAGTATTACCAAGTCAAGGCTATAATTATGTGATAGCATATCTATATTTTCAAACATAATTAAGGTAATTATATTATAGGAGATGATTATGCTATTACACAAGGAATATGTTAATCTACCCAAATAAGAATATTTCCATCATCCTATATAGACTATTCCTAGAATTTGAAAAAATTAAATCAAGATAATGAAGATCGAAGAGAAGGGTGGTGGTGATGATGATACCGAAGAGGATGATACTCAGACGGGTGTTGTTGAAATGCTGGGTTTTGCGAATTGGGTGTTGAGGAGGGTCCTTTGATCACACATAAAGTAGTATAATAGGGAGTAATAACGTTGTATTGAAAATGGTCTTGACATAGTGGTTAATACGGAGTTATTGTATAATAAATCTTAGGTTCAATTCCACTCCCCTCATTATAGTAATTTTTATATGGCCCGTTGTAACTTTCCAAAAAAATAATAATCTCAAAATTCGTAAGAGTATCAATTTTAAGACACTTAATAATAAGTTTGTGTGATCTTTTGATTGAGTATAAAAAATGGCGTGTTTATAATTTTTTTCATAAATTAAAAATGGTAAATTTGAGTTTATAATTTTTTTTAAAATTATACATAATCTTTTGGAACAAGTATATATAAATTTTTCTAAATGAGGTAGTAATGGGAAGAAGCTAAGGAAACTATTTTAATTCAGATCATAAAGCGAGAGTAATATATTCGTTTTGGCACCCACTATGACACAATCCTAGAATCGCCCCTGTTTGTGACCTATAAATCTTACGATTGAACAGTGGCAATTCCTATCATTTCATTTTGTTTAATTTTCAATTGCATCATAGAGTACTTGGTTATTAAGGTGTTCCATATTGTGGAGTTGGTTGAGAGTTTAAATCTCACTTTAGAGGACTTTTTAATCTTTTTGAATAAAATGGAGTCCTACTCATATTTTTATGATTGACTTGAAGATATTAAAACTCTATTATTATTAATATTTTTATTTTTCAATCAAACGTGCTATATAGATTAAAACTAAATTTGTATTTCGATACTCAAAAGAATTTCATTAATCACCATCAATTAATTTTCTTACAATAATTTTGCTTAGATCCCCCACATAATATCTTAACAGGGCCTCCATATTTAACAGGCCGACCATGATGAAAACATATAATCATCAATCATCATCATGTCTTATTTACCGACTTCAATTTTTTGTTGCCCACAAATATACTCCTTACCTTAAAAAATCGAACCTACGTAGACCCATTTTTCATATTCCGAAATTTATTTGACCATAAAACTAAAGACGTAAAGGCTTTCCCGTTACCTACTTCCACAAAAGGACTAACAAAGACGTTTACCACACCATACGTGGTCTAGAGACCTAACCTCTTTTATACCCTTGCATGTGCCTACTCTCCAACATTTAGTACTCTTATAATTTGACTCACACCAGAACATATTATTTCAGCAAATAAAACGTGTGAATTTCAACAACTGCCCTTGTAGACAGCTCAATATACCTAAATTTCAAATAATTTTGTCCATGAAAACGTGACTAAAGTGGAAAATGGAGAAACACATGACCTTCGCGAATTTATGATGTCTCTTACCATCTAATTTTTTCGTCAAATTTAACAAAAATAACCCAACGTTTATCTAATTTTTTAAAAATAACCCAACCTTTCGACTTTAACAAAAATAACCCAACATTTCTACTTAATTCACAAAAATGACCCAAAAGTCATTGGACTAATTTTTTGTTTTTTGAAAATTAACGAAATATAGCATTTTAACTTAATTTTAAAAGTATTTTCAAAAAATAAATGTTTACTGCGTACTATTAAAAATAAAAATTGTCGTCAAATGCGTATTTGACTAATTTTTTTCGACCAACCCAAATAATTTTTTATATTTAATTTTGATAATTATGTTCAATGAACTGTAAAGTATATTTAATAAAAAATTTTAAATTATCCTTGTCTTCAATAATATTTTTTGGATGTCAATTTTTCCTAGCCAAAAAGTTTTAAAAATGTAAAGTAAGTTAAAAATTCGTTAAAAAATATTTTTTTTTTATTTTTTTCGAAAAAAATAGAGATTTCAAATTTGCATTTTTGAAAGTAGTCAAATAATATTAATTAAATCCAATTATATTAATTGAAATTAAAAATATTATGTGTAATTATTAAAATTAATTAAAAGACGATCTTATTTAGCAAAAAGACGACTCTGTAAAATAATTCCCCTTAATGTGGTAGCCTCCTTAAAAGAAAAAGTTTACAAAATTTGGACTCACGGATTAGTAATTTAAAAGTTTGATTTTTTTTTTGTTAAATACCATCGTCTTTTTGTTCTAATAATCACACTTGATATTTATAATTTTGATTAGTAAATTTGGATTTAATATTATTTGACTACTTTTAAAAGTGAAATTTGAAATTTCGATATTTTTCGAAAATGAAACCAAAAAATAATAAAAATTAGATTAACAATTTTTAACTTACTTTATATTTTTAAAAATTTTTGGTTAGGAAAACCCGACATCCGACATATATTATAGATTACGAGGATAAGTTAATTATTTTTTATTAAATACAATTAACACTTGATAGAATATAATTACCAAAAGTAAATATATATATAAAAAAATAAAATTAAAAATTGGGGTTGGCTGAAAAAAAATAGTCATATATGCATTTTACAGGAATTTTTATTTTTAATACTACGTCATAAACATTTATTTTTTTTTATAATACTTTTAAAATTAAACGAAAATGTCATATTTGATTAGTTTTCACCAAAAAAAATTACTGTAACTTTTGGGTCATTTTTGTGAATTAAGTCGAAAGGTTGGGTTATTTTTGTTTAAGTAGATCAATTGGTTGAGTTATTTTTAGAAAATTAGGCAAACGTTGGGTTATTTTCATTAAATTTACCAATTTTTTAGGATTTTCTTTCGAGATGATATATATTCGTGTTCTGATCCTTTTAAATTGTCTTACTTCACCAACATGTAAACTTTACCCGATATAATATTAGTGTATTGTTTCATTTCATTTAATATGTGTCTGTATATCATACAAATATACTCCATTTGATTCAATTATTTGTTTACCATTCTATTTTGATAGTGAGCGAAAAACGTTTGATTTCTTTACACAGAAATATAATGTGATCAAGTTCTCATTGAAAATGATTAGTCCAAGCCAACATCCTTACAATTTTTCGATTTTTATAAATAATGCTATCTTTAAAAATAGAGTAAAGTGTCAATTTAGGTTAATTCCAAAATAAAAAGTTTAACAAATGACTGATTTAGAGAGAGTATATCCCTGTCTAATACGGAGTACTAGTAAACTTTACCAATTCTAGAAATATCAACTTTATAGGATCCCTTACCCAATTTATTTCATTTTTTTTTACGTTTATTTTAAGTAAACTTTTTGTGCTGATCTAAACTAAAGACTACTTATGATCTCCACTTACATATTTCCTCCTAAAAACAGTTTTGAAAATTAGCGTAAATGTTAATTGAGGGATCAAAGAGAGTATCCATTAGAATTAGAGAGGGAAGAGTTCATAGGGAAGAAACTGTTATTATTGATAATCCGTGTCTCACTAATACAATAAACTCACGCTATTTATAAAACCAGAAACTCTAAACATAAATCTAAAATATTCTATATTGTACTCGATATAATATCTTACTTATTATATATGATATATTATATTATATCAAATTCTTAAATTGTCATATCTCGATATCTCGAGATAGCCTAACAGTATCAATATCGTACAATAAATGTTATACAACTTACTTTAGAACATGGAAATTTTTGACAATCAATTTCCGCCATTTATTTTTTGTAAATAATTAATATTTTGAGAGTTAAGGAGGCTATATATATAACCATGCACTTCTTATAAATGCGACAGAAATAAAATTCGCTTATTAATCAGCACGTTACTGGAGGTCTACATTATCTACAAATTATTGATGTCTCCGTCATCATTTGTAAGTACTTTATTTATTTTTTTTTCGCTAATGTTGTCTACATGGTTTTTTTTATTTGGGTTTAGTGTCGTCATGAAAAGTGAGAGCATTGAAGACGGTCATACAACAAAACATATAATAAGAATTTAAGATTTTTACGTAATTAAGTATTTAACAATATTATTTAAATTGCTACTCGTATAAGGCGATCTTATTCAATTATGTTCAAGATTTTATTTCATTCAATTCAATTATCTAACAACGTATTTGCTATATATACTCTACTTGACTACGTACTAAACGTAGTAATAGGTTTTAAGTCAATTGTATTACTTTTCCCTGATTTCAATTCCTATTGACGGCTTCATGTTTTTCATATTTTCGTTCTCTTTTTGAATATAAGTAGCTATTCGACACCTTATAATTCATACGGAATACAACTAATATTTCTAATATAGCCAACTCTTCTTTTTAGTTAAAACAATTATCCCGTACTTTTTGCTATTTTTTTTGGTAAAGGTTGCCACTTAGATATTCACTACGCGAAAATACGTATATCGGATATCCGATCAAAAGAGTTCCTATATCGAATGTATGGTTGTGCTACTTACGAAAAATAATTCTGTCAGAATGAGTCGGTATAATCTTGAACCCATTTTCAATTCATTTGGAATCATCAAGTATAGGAGGATCCCATGGCCCCAACTTAGAGAAACAAACTTAATATATATTGCTAATATAAAGAGCAAAAAATTCAATTAATGGAATATACATCTGAAATAATATCTCAAATTCTAAATTTCTGAATTTTTCTTATAAAACATTTGAGTTTAATACTCAAAACCTTTATTAATATTCAGAAACTTATTAATAAAACTCAGAAAAATTTGAGTATAATGTAATACCTCAAATACATGATTCTATTTTCTCAACAAATTAGAGAATTGCTATTATCTATTAGGCTTTGTTGGGAAAATGGATTGTATATTATCAATGCAATGAATATATCGCTTAGTATTTCGAGTCGTGATAAGGATACGATATATGCAAATATATCGTAGTGAATAAAATATAAAGATTATAGGAATAATATCTAGACTTACCAAGTGACGGTAAGATAGGTATAGATCTAGGGTTAGCATTAGGATTATATAGTATAAATAGATGGTCAATTGTATTCACTAAACAACACAATTATCAATAATAAATTCTCTTTATGAAATCTCTATTCTCATATTATAATCTTATCGTGGTATCAGAGCCTCTTTCTTGAGAACTCTAAAAATTTGCTTCAGCTATTCTGTCGGTGAGCTGATAATGTAAGGAGCCCACCGGCAGGATTTATTATCCCATTACGTAACTTTATTTCTTGAAAAAAAAGGAAAAAAAACTACTCCATATTTCCTATGAAAAAAAAATTATGTTTTGTTTAGTCGAATAATAATGCCCAGTTCAAAATTATCTCTTCTTTAAAACTTGATTAAAACTCTTCTACTTCGTTTAAGGTGGTACAAAATTTACTGGTGAGTTACGCATGAAGAAGAATTGACTGGTGAGTCCTATACGTATTAAAAAAATTGTCTGACGAGTACTTTACGCATTTAAATTTGTCTGACGAGTCCTATACGCAATTATTTTATCAACCTTGCGAAGATGAAGATGAATTTGATTTTATCTTTCAATTTTGTTTTTTTTTTTAATTAGTTCTATTGTTTTTTTTTTTTTCTAGTTGCAAACTCATGGAAATTTTATCAAATTACCATGAGTTTGAGGGGGATGATAAGGATACGATATATGCAAATATATCGTAGTGAATAAAATATAAAGATTATAGGAATAATATCTAGACTTGCCAAGTGACGGTAAGTTAGGTTTAGATATAGGGTTAGCATTAGGATTATCAAGTATAAATAGATGGTCCATTGTATTCACCAAACAACACAATTATCAATAATAAACCGTTTTTATGAAATCTTTATTCTCCTATTATGTTCTTATCAAGTCAACTACTCGAGTTCCCCTATTTTCTATATATTGTATGATTCATATTGTGAAAAGCAACTCAATCCATTCCTAATTCACTCTTAGAGCATGAATAACAATGGGGAATTTGCTCTCCATGGTTTGTGTATGTAGAGATTTGGTCTTCTTGCTCAAGAAATACAATGGAGAGCATCTCCATAAGTATGGAGATTTGTGTGTTTCTCTATGTGTGCGTAAAAATTTGCTTTAAAATGGGGTCCATTATTTGTTTCATAATATAATTCTTTTTTTCCTGAAACTTTTTTTGTCCAATACTTGGTGGTCACGTGTCAAATTGGAGCCCATTATGGAGAGATTGATTGAGAAATAATTATCTGTTGTGTGGAGAATGTGTTTATAGGGAGAAATTGATATTGATAAAGGGGATAGAGAAAGTAGATGGAAAAATATTCATCCATTGTTATTTATACTCTTACATTCTCTCGCAAATTCTCTCTTTACCCTTCTTGAATTGTTAGTGCTTGACCCCCAAAGCGAAAAATAATGGTAGGTGAAGAAATTAGTAAAATCACAACCTTATTTGATTTTCTAACATGTGTCTATTTGATACGGAGTGAATTTTAAGAAGCGCTCTTTTAGGATTAAATGAGTATAGTGGGCAATTAATCATATTCATATTTATTTTAGGGATATTTAATGGGAATAATCCATCCTATTGATGGTATTCCATTAATAAACCGTGCTTCATTTAATCTCAGAATAAACCAAACTATTACACTTATTTTACATCATTGCAGTCAACTTATTTTTGACATGATATAACAGGTAAAAATAATAAAAAGGGGCCCACACATTTTAATTTTCTTTCTTCCTCTCTAACAACCTAACTAACAACCATCATTTCCCACCACCACACAGCCACCACGTGACCAACCTAGCCCCCGTGCTGCTGACATCTCCTGCCCCCCACGCTGCTAACACTGCCACCACCCTCACCGATAAATCGATCCGACGTTTCCTTAACTTCTTGTGCAGTGACGATAATTCCATCAACGACAGACTTATATCAGAACCCTTATCACCCTTTTTCCCACCAACAACTGACGAATAAGACATAAAACGCAACATGGGTGTCCTGTTAAACAAAGGGTACTCCTCAAAACTCAATAATTCGACAATACGAGTGAAAATGTCCACCCATGTCAACCCATTAACTGACTTTAGACTTCATTTTTGTGATTCTAATGCAATTATCAGTGTGATAATTGTAACCCAACATCCCAAAACTCGCTCTAACATAAATCTAATGTTATCAACAAATTTTATGAAACTATTATGAAATTTAGATTAACTAGCAATCGATTTCAACAATAACTCACCCCAGTAATCGATTTTAATAGTAATTCACCCCCAACAATACCACTACCATCGTCGTCATATTTGTCGTCCCTATCATGAAGTTGTAGCGGGACAACGTCAAAGTAGGAGAAGGAGAGATGATGGTGGTGGTGTTGGAGAAGCGGCGGTGGTGGTTGCAGTGGAGAGAGGGTAGGGTGAAGGAAGAGCGGCGGAAATGGAGGGAGGGAGTTTGGAGGTAGTGGCCGATAAGAATGAGAAGAGGAGGGAGGTGGTTTGGAGGTGGTGGCCGGTAAGAAAGAAAGAGAAAGAAGATGGTTGAGTGTTTCTAAAAAGTAATCGTTAAATTAAATATGAAAAGAGGGGGTTAAGGGTAGGTTAAGCAAAATTTATCGGGGTTTTGCAAGTCACCGGTTAAAGTAGTGCAATTATGAATAATGAAGTTAATAGGTGGATTTATTTTGGGATTAAATAAAGAATAGTTTATTGATAGAAGATCAGTAATAGATTGGATTATTCCTGTTAAATATCCAATCTAGAGGTTAAAACATGGGCGTGAATCCCATGAATCTCAAGTTCAATCCCATGGATGATAGAAAGGAGGTCTTACATCGTGTGCATGATTTCCTGGCTTAATTTCATGTTACAAAAAAAAAAAAAGGAAATTTCATGTTGTGCCCCTCAACTTGTTCCGTATCTATATTGTACCCCTCTTTTATTATAAAAAGTTTGATCATCTATAACTCTTGAATGCATTAATTTTTGGGATTATTTAATAGAAATAAACCAACCAATTAGTGGTATAAATATACCAACCTTTAATTTAATTCTAAATAAACCATCCTAATAATTTTTCTTCCAATATTAGACTCCCACATTTTTTAACCGGCATTTTTTTTTAATTGACTTGCAACTACAGGTTTTTACCCTAAATCCTCAACGTCTTCTTCCGTAATCCTTCTTCCTTTAACTTATTCTTCTTCTTCATAAGTACTCCTTCCTTAGCTCCTTCTTTTTCTTCCTTATTTAAAGTCTCGTCAAATTTTTGATCACAATATGACTCCTAAACCATCAATCAAAACACCCAAAAAAAACCCCAAATTAACGCAAAAATTACTACACAACTCACAAACCTAATCAAAGTTTCAATTTTTATACCCAAAATTAGGTAAAATTAATTAAAGTTTTGATATTTACGCCCCAAATTAGGTCAAATTAATTCAAAGTTTTGATCTTTACAATCAAAATTATATTTTAACTAATCAAAATTTCGATCCTTCAAAAACCCAAAAAGCCCAAAACCACAAAACCGATTGTACAACGCAACCAACTTCTGCTAGTCACTTTCGGTCGACAAAAACGAGACCATAAAACAAACTTACAACTGCTGGTTTTTTACGGCGACGAAAGGGCAAACGGCTCCTGCTCAGTCTCGATTTTGGTAAGCTTGAGAAGTGGTTTGTTGTTGTGGCGTTGAGTTGAGGACAGACTCGAGAGAGCTTGGTAGAGGTGGTCGGCTTATGACCATGGCTGATGGTGGATTTTGGAATTAGTAAATTGTGTTTTGGGTAAGTAAGGAGAGGAACAAGGGATTACAAGTTTAAGGAGGAAACTGACCGGAAATAAAGTAGAGCTGTTCATGGGCGGGTATGGGCAGGCTTAGGCCGGGCTTTCGTTATTAAAATTTGTCCAACGGGCCTCAATTTCTTCTCCAAGCCCGCCCACGAAGTTTTAGAAACAATGCCCGTACCCGCCCATTTTGTTTAGCGGGCTTGCCCGTGGGTTTTGCGGGCCTCGCACCTAAAGTACTTTTTTTGGTGAAAAAATCATTCACATTAAAAAAAAATGTATCACAAATACAAAATAAGATATGTGTCCCAAAACGTAATACCTCAAATTAGAACTTCAACAAATTAAATAGGCTGTTATAAATGACCAGATTACCAACTAAAGTTAAAAATCATAAGGTGGGAAAAATATACATTTATATTTGGCATATATTCCAACATTATGATCACATGCTCATATTTTTTTTTTTATTAAAATCTTAGTACTGGTTAAATGGGTTTGTGTAAAAGTTGGGATAATCGCTTTGGAGTTTGAA
>JAUEKU010183624.1:0-10162 GCA_032274805.1 Gypsophila paniculata | reverse complement strand
TTTTTAATACTCTCTCTCCTCTCCTAGATAAATGTGCATAAAGTAAGTGTAAACAACTCACCGGGACGGAGGGAGTAGTTATCAGAATACAGAGTCATGGTATATGACTCGTGCATTGGAGTTATAGTAGTAAACAGCATCCCCTCCCGAGTTTGCGTGAGTCCATGGGGTCCTGCAAAACACAACTCGAAAACTTGTGTCCGCTTAGCGTGACAGTGACTAGCTTGTTCTCATACATGTCTCTAAATCAAATATTTTGGTTGACTATTACACAGTATGACTAGAATAATCATATATTATAATCATACGTGTTCAAACAACACATAAATATTTGAATCATTCATAAATCGTGCATAACATGTATAAAGATTATAACACATAATTCAAAGAGATAACATAAAAATTACAGCATATCATTCTTACATAACATTCATGTTACACATTGTTTATGGTAATACCCCGTATTTGTGTGAGACGACTTAGTTATTTTTAGATATGATTATTATTTATGATATGATTATTATGACGTGATATAATATAGTTATGACGTGATTTATTATAATTTCGAGTGATTTATATTAATTAAGGGTGTTTGGTGAATTTTGGGATTTTGAGCTATTGAAATTGTATGGGGGTGTATTTATGATCGTTGGACTCGTAGAAAATGTGAGTAATATGATGGTAAGATTATAAAAGAATTATTTGGAGGTTTAGTTCATATTTGGGGCGTTAGAAGCGTTTTAATCAAGTTTGACCGGCAAACCTCCTCTACCTTAAGTTTGACTTGGTCCTTTTTCTACCCAAACCACCCAAAGACTTCAAAGACTTCATTTTACGTTCCATTTCTAAAAAAAATATCAGATTTAGCAACACAAATACCAGCTTTTTCAATCGTGTAGCACTCGGTCACTTCAAACGACCGATTCTCCTTCGTTTCTCCACCGATTTGCTTCATTCTTCTTGCGTTGGATTCCCCTCGACGTTGTCTAGCTATTGGTAGTACTTTCACTCGAGGTTAGTCACATTTTGGTACTGTTTTGGACGCCGAACAGTTTCGGTCAGTTGTCGATTTAGGAGCTGTTTGTGTAGCAGCTGTGTTGTTGCTTTTATTAGTTCTAATTAGTCGTTTTAGAGTGGAATTTGATGAGGAATACGTTGTTTGTAGTGTGTGACTTCGTTGAGGAGGAGTTTTGACGATTTCATCTTGAATCCTTGCCTAATTCGTCAGAAGTGTGTGGTAATTTGAGGTAAGGACTCTTTCCTTACTTAGCTTTGTTAGTTGATGATTAAATGACTCGATTTGTGTGCGTTTGACTCATGGACAGCTGCTGTGGGACCGGACGGACTCGACAAGGCTGCCGTGAGCAGGCCTGCCTGTGTATTATGTATTTTGTTGTCAGTTTGAGCGTGAACGTTGTATAATCTGTGTGTATGGGCTGACCGAGTGGCTTGTGTGGCTTTGTGAGATGCTGTGACGTTGTGGTGAGGTTACTTGGTGACGAAGTACATGTGCTTATGTGTAATTGTGTGCGTTGTGGTGCTAGTTTGTGTGTGTCTTGCTTGTGCCAGTGTTTTTGAGCTGCTGTTATGCCTGTGACCGAGGCCTGCTGCTTTTGTCAGTGGCCAAGGTTGTTGTTGTATGTATGGGTGTGAGGCGTGGGCTCGGTTGTGTATGTATGCGTGCGTACGTGCAAGTTTGCTTGTGCTAGGGCTGGACATTCGTGTCGTGCTCAGTTATGAGTTGATGTGGAGTTGTCCTTGCGTGTATGCATTGTTCTTGTGCAGGTTGTTGTGGTCTTAAGGCTGTTGTGGCAGCCGTAAGGCTGGACAATTGAGTTGTGTCACGATACAAGTTGCTGGTGTGTTGTCATTGCGTGGGTGCATCGTACTTGTGCAGCTTGTTGTGGTTTAAAGGCTGATCTTGTTGGCCTAGAGCTGTTGTATTGGTTTGAGAAGGTGTGGCATGTGTTTGGAGTATGTCGGAGCAAAGCGAATGTGTTTGTGTGAAGGGAAATGTTGTTTGGGGACTTGTCGTCTTGAGTTAGGCCGTAATGGCAAGAGATATGTTATGATTATATACGTTTTGAGAGACAAGATGTTTGAGATATGTTATGATTGAAATACGTCTGAGTAACAAGATGTGTGAGATATGTTATGATATATTATTACATGCCTTCAGAGGCAAGAGCTTGATTTACGATTATGCCTTGAGAGGCAAGAGCTTGATTTGTGATTTAAGCTTGAGAAGCAAGAGTAAATAAAAGTCGTAATACTTGTATTAGTTGATCATGTTTCATTTACGTTTTATTTGAGTTAGGTCTTCGGATTAGGTTGAGTTTATTGGGTACACATAGCTAACTTGTGTTTTCTGTCGTCTTGCCCCCTTGTTAGGTACATGAGCATGTTGTTGGGCCTTGGATACGTGCATGGGGTTAGCGGGACGCGAGGAGTCTAGCTTGTGGTCTCACTTGGTGTTAGCATCACGAGTTAACTTAGATGAGTTCACGTTTGAGTAGTTGCTTTCGTCACTTGGAGTTTGAGGAGGTTGTTAGTATTTGACTTGTGGAGCTTAGTTATGTTTTCATTTGAGTGGTTTTGGCTAGGTTGTTGTTTTATAAACAGGCATATGATGTTTTATAGCCGAGCTCTTGCAATTTTTCTTTGGATTCCGACTCCGTAGCACCCTTGTTGTGTACGAGTGGTATTTACTTAAATGGGGGTGTTACAAAGTGGTATCAGAGCGAGATCCTACATAAATGAACCTAAAATGAACTTAGAATAAATGTTAAAATGAATCTTAGGTAGAGCGTCTTAAAATGAGATTAGGATATTAAATGAACGTAGGATTAAAATGAACCCCATGAGGAGGAGTGGTGATCCAAGCAATGCCGAGGTTAGGGAGACGTCCCGAAACCGAGGTGGGAGATACTCCTAGAAAGCTTGGTAACCAAGAGTCTAAATGGTAACCGCGGGTGGGGTAGTAAAGTAAGGTGTGATGCGTTGTGTGCTTAATTGTGTGTGACCACGTCGTGTGTCAACCACGAAAGAAAGTTCTGGCTACTGGAAAACAACTACCTCCGCCCAAGTTCTGGACCTGTAGCTTTCCCGTGCCCTCTTCGTCGGGTGGTGCTTACGTTCGCGTTGTGGTTCGAGAGAAGGTGTTTATGGATGTGACATGAGGTGATGAAGGCGACGTGGAGATACTGAGTGATATATGGTGTAATGAGATGTTGCGAATGATATTATATGAGTATGTTGGCTGTGACCACGGCTGCAGCCCATGATATTATATGAGTATATTGGCTCTGACCACGGCTGCGACCCATGACATTATATGAGTATGTTGGCTCTAACCACGGCTACGGCCCATGATATTGTATGAGTATGTTGGCTTAGACCACGACTTCAGCCCCTGACATAGCGACTACATTTGGCTCCAGCCACGGCTTCAGCCCACGACATCATATGTATACTTGGCTGTGGCCACGGCTTCGGCCTATGATATCCTAAGGGATATGTATACTTGGCTTCGGCCATGGCTACGGCCCATGACATGATATGTAAATGTGTACGATATGGTTACATTCGGGAGAAGAAGCGAGAGAGTATCAAGTTTAACGTGGCAAGGGCATAACGGGAATTTATATAATGCATAAGCATGAAATAGTATTGTGGTGTGAGATTGGTGACCGTTTATTTATGTGCATGCTATATTGTCTTAAAGTTACAAATGCAAGAATTGCTTTGTTATGATGTTATATTTATGTTGTTATATTTATGCATATATTTTATGTTACATGACTATGTTGTAGTACACGTGATTGTTTCAAAGTTTGATGTCCATGTAATGTTTAATGTGCTTGAATGCTTAGATGTGACGTTCTTTCGATGACTTCTTAAGCATTTATTCATTAATTGTGAGATGAGGTATGATGTTATGGGATGGGATGATGTTGTAGTAGTGTTATGATGGATGTATGATGACATTAATATGAGTGGATTGATTGAGATTGATTGAGATTGAGATGAAGGTTGAGATATGTTGACGATGTGATGATATATGTGATATGAAACGTTGGCAAGGTGATGGTATATGATATGAAAGGTAGGTGAAGTGACGAATATGAGAAATGGTAGGCAAAGTGGTGATGAGATATTTATATGTGAAATAAAAGATGAAGAGATGAATGTGATGTGATATGTCGGTAATTTGAACCTTGTGAATGAGATGTTGTATATGTGGAGAATTGATATACTTGAATGATTGTTTATAAATGCTTAAACGATTCTTTTTAAATGATGTGACTTGATACATAGGTATATAAACATGCTTGATAATTGGTAAGTATAAATGGTTGATGAGGTATAATTTGATAATTTGATATATGTATATGTATATATGTAAATAAGTGGATGTGTATGTACATATATAGGTAAATGTATGTGCTTGCATATATGTTCGATAATTTGATGTTGGCATTCTTGTGATAATACCTTGGGCATTCATTTAATTTTGTGCGTTTAATTGTGGAGGATGGGATTAGAACCCTTGAGGTCAATGGAAGACACTCTAGTGAGTGTGTTGAGGATTTGTGGTTGATGAGTGAGCATACATAGTTATGTAGTGATAAATGAATGCTTGTGTCGTGATCTATGATGTGATCTATGTTGTGATGTTGTGATTTATGTTGTGATGGCTTGTGTTGAATTTATGTTGTGACTTGTGATTTATGTTGTGATGAGTAAGTAAACCGTGGTATATGTTATGCTAGTAAGGATTGTGTGAGCATGTTGGATATATGTTGTTATTATTGTTGCTAATTAGTTGTTTTACAACATAGTGAGTTATTGTTGCCGTCCCTACAGACGTCCCGATAGTTGTCCTGACAGGGACGAAATAGTCCCTACCGGGACGACGCTGACCGATCAGGGCCGTAGCATTGAAACTCAGGATTGTTCTTAGGCAATGCGTGCCGACCGGGACCAGTGCATCCCAATCGGGACAACCCCAATTCACTTGATATTGTGATTGTATGAATATATGATTATTGTTTGCCGCTTAGGATGATGCCGAGCTACCGAATTTTTGTTTAATGCTAATTGAAGCGGTGTTTGTATGATGCATGTTGTGAATATAACCTTGTCGATATGCATGAATAATGGATGATGTTTTGTTTTGAAATTAACTTGAGGATGAATTACATTGATACGGAATATATATATATATGTAGATAGTTATTCACTTGTTCGCATTGTTTAACGAATTGTGTGACTATGAATGTCAGATACTTGCCTATGCTTAACTTGTGTGATATTAAAATATATGCTAGGGATATAACGTTCGATGTGAACGAATCATGATGCGACTTATAAACGTGTTATTTGTTGTGTAAAGATTAACATGGGTATGTTAAGGAAATGTTGTGACATGATTTATTGCACGATGGGGTTAAGTATAAACATGTGTTATGTATGTGATATTTGATAAGGATTATGTTATAGGAAAGAATATCATACAGTTATTCACATGTTTGCTTGAATTTGTGAGGAATCGTATCCGTCTCATGACTTTTTAGTATAAGTGAGCAATTGATGTGGTGCATTGCCGTTTATGCCGTTGACTGTGAAGATGTGAGTACGTTGTGCGAATATAAGAGTGTTGGACATGACTTTTGTGTTAGTGTGTGATTATTGGGTTGGAGCAAATGTGCAATGAAGTAAATTTTGTGTTGTGGGAATCTATAATGATACAAATCAGCATGAATAGGTTGTACTGTATTCAAGACACCATGAATAAGAATATGTTATAACGCACTACCCTAGTTGTATTTCCGTTTATATGTTTTAATTTCACATGTGTAATAATTGGATTTTTGCAAATATAGATAATATAAGCTTAGTCATATGATCGGACCGTTTGTGTAATACGAATAAAAATGATGAAGGATACATTGTTTGATCATGTAAATAGTAAGTCATTAGATGTTTTATATGTGTGAGTGTGTTTCGAGTATGTCATGAATACGCCTTGAGAATATGGTTGTGCAAGCATGTGAGCAGGGATGATGTTAATATGTGTATATTGTTTGAACGATAATGGTAGTATTGTGTGATGTTAGGGAAGCATGATAGTAGTATATGATAGATAATAGTTATGAGTGAGTTTTGAGGACATGTGAAACAGAATTTTGTGAACTATTAGGGTTATGTGAGTTGTGTTTTGGTTAAGTTGTTGGTATGCGAGTTATGTCTTGGTTATGTGTGGTATGTATATGGTCTGCGGATTAGAATGTCTACTTTGCATGCGGGGTGTCGTAATTGGTAAATATATATGCATGTTCTCGTGCGGAAGTGTGAGTATCAATGTAAATAGATAACAAGCATATTGGTTGTGTGGTACTTAGGAGTTATAGTAAGTGCAAGATGTGTGATTGACCGTTGTGTTTTACATATAAGTATGGCTTGCGATGTTTCAAAGTCATGATTGTGTTAATGTACATGTAAAGATGTTTATTCACTCTTTATGTTCAATTGTGTTGAGTATTAAGAGTGATTATATATGTGTTGGTACTTATGTCGTGACTGGTGTTAACAATACTTGGATATATATGTTGGTGGTGCTTACGTTCTTAAGGTGGTTAGGTATTCAAGTGTAGACGTGAACGTATGCGCTGTAATTGGCGTGAGCATGATTATATAATGGTGGTTGTGTTTATGTTCTTAAAGTGATTAAGTATTAAGAATGTATGCCTCTTAACATGCTGAGAGGGTGCGTTATGTAGGTTCTTGTTGTTTCGGATACCATGTATAGTGTATTGTAACATGAATGTTTCTTGTAGTTATTTTATGTTTTGTAGCATGCTTAAGTGCCATGTTTGGTGTTGTGTCTTGCCATGAATGTTCCTAGTTGTTGTGTTGTAAAATTTGAACGAGTGTGATTGTGAGTTCATTGCAGTGGTATAGAAGAATATGAGACATTTATAGGGATGAATTGAATGTGTTGTTACGTGATTGCGTGGTGGAGATCCTAACTTGATAGCAACGTTATGCTTGCTAAAGTGTATTTCGTGCAAGAAGTTTTATGTATGAGTGGTGATAATTGGTTGAATTAATATTCAAGGAGTTATTTAAGTGGCGGTTGCGTAGGGTTGCTTAGACTTAGTTGTTGAAATTTCGGGGCAAAGTTCTTTTATGGAGGGGAGGTTGTAATACCCTGCACACTGAGAATTTCGGTTGGCGGTTGGTTATTGGTTAGATTTTGTTGTTTGGAATTTCGGGGACGAAATTCTTATAAGGGGGAAAGACTGTAATATCCCGTATTTGTGTGGGTTGGTTTAATTATTTTAGTTATGATTATTATTTAAGATATGAATATAAGGATGATTATTATAGTTATGATGTGGTTTATTTTAATGTCTCGTGATTTTAATTAATTAAGCGTTTGGGAGGTTATTGGGATTTTGAGCTATAGGAATCGTATGGGGGCATATTTATAGTCTTTGGACTCGTAAAAATGTGAGTAATGTATTGGTAAGATTGTAGTAGAGTGATTTGTAGGTTTAGTTAATATTTGGAGAGTTCGGAGACGTTTTGACTAGGTTTGACCGGCAAACCTCCTCCCAATTATGTTTGACCAATGACCAAGCCTTTTAATCAAACAACCCTTCACACACTTGGGATACTTTTCATTTTACCTAATATCCCATGTAAATCAGATCAAAGCACCCAAACAAAACAGCCTTCAGTTCCATCACAACCGTGACATCACATGTCACTTCCTCCTCCGTTTCTCCTCGGTTTTGCTCCATTCTTCTCGCGTTGGATCCCTCTCGTCGTTGTCTAGCTATTGATAGTACTTTTGCTTGAGTTAAGTCTCGTTCTCATGGTGCTTTAGGGCCGAGAACAGCCTGTTTTGGTCAGACTGCAGGGCTGTTCGTTTGGACAGCTTTGTCCTCGATTTTGTTAGCTTCAATTAGATGTTTTAGTGTAGTTTTTGATGAGGAATGTGTTGTTGTAGTGTGTGACTTCTTAGTGAAGGAGTTTTGGACAATTTCATCATGATTCCTTGCCTAATTTCGTCGTAAGAATGTGGTAACTCGAGGTAAGGGCTTCTCCCTTACTTAGCCTTGTATGTGTAGTAATGTATGTGTGTTTGGGTGTGTAATTGAATGAATGTGAAGTATCGTTGTTGTATGAGGACAGGTGTGATGTCTTCGGTGTGTGTGTGTGTGTGTGCTGTGTTCGATGTGTGTACGTGCTGCTATCGGTGAGTGTGTGCGTCCTGTCGAGTTGAGTGCTGCTTGTGTTAGAGCGTCAGGATGAGGCGAGCATGTGCTATCTGGTTGAGTGATGTTGATGCGTGTGTTCGGGAGTAATGTGTGCTTTGTGGTGGTTTCGGTGTGTGCATTTTGTTGAGCGGAGTGCTGTTCGGTTTGTGCGCGAGGATAAGATGAGAGCTGTTCGGTTTGTGTGTGTTGCTCCGGTTGTGTGCTATCCGGTTTGTGTGTGTGATGTTTCGGATCGAGTGTGTGAGGTTTCGATTCGTGTGAGAGTTGTATGTGCTAGGTTGCGTGAGTGTATACACGCGTGTTTATGTTGATTGTGTGCGACGTGTTGCGTTTGAGCCGAGTGACATCTCGGTTGTATTTGCCTTGCTTCTCGTGTGACTTCATTGTGTTAGCTTGTTCATGAGGATTGTGTGTGAGGCTCGGTGTTGGTGTAAAGAGCGGAATCGAGTTGTGCACGTGAGCATAACCGATTGAGTGTGAGTGCTTGTGTGTGTGATGCATTAGTTTTTTGTTAAAGTCTTCCTCACTCAGTGGCAAAACCTCGGTCAGCGGCCTGCGGTCTGAGACCCGTGGCCCGCAGTTGGTCTGCTGCCTCCAATTTTGCGAGAGCCATATCTCCTTCGTTACTTAGCCAAACGAGGCGTGTGACCTATCGATTCGAAGGTATTGAGATGAACTATCACCTCCACTAGTCCTCGTCTTTATTGAAGTTATAAAACATGAGTTATAAGCTTTCAAAGTTACTCCTTGTTTTGACCTTGCTTGGTTTTGGTTGGAACTTGACCTCGGATTGACTTGACTTTGGTTGGAAGTACTTTCGTTATTCCTATGACATGTCGTGGTACGTAAGTGTGAGGCAAGTGTGGATTATATTATGAACCGTGTGACGCGCAGTGGAGATGTGTATGGTGAATGGATGTGAGACGCCTTTGTTGGGCGTTTAATCAAGTTTTATTATTGAATACATTGCTTTGCTCATACTTATGATTGATGTGTAGCTAACTAGTTTTGTTTTCTGTTTGTCTTGTGTTGTTTTTTTTTCCCCACCCCGTAGGCGAGGAGCACGGATGGACCGAGTGCTAGAGGGTGGCTTGACAAGGACGCACCACTCGGAGTTGTCTAGTTGTCGTCATTTCACGTAAATTAGAGACGAGTTGCGCAGAACTTTGTATGGACCGTACTTTGGATATTGATTCACCATTTGTACCTTCTTTCCAGTTTTATGTTATTGCTTGAGACTGGATTTATTCATGACTACTTGTTGGGTTTATCCGACACTGTGGCACCTCTACTTAAGCGGGACCAGTTCTCCTTGAGTGGGGGTATTACAAAGTGGTATCAGAGCATGATCCTGTATAAAAGAACCTAAAATTTATTTAAAATGAATCTAAAAGGAATAACTAAATGAATTAGGTGGTGTCTTAAAATGAACGTAAAGGATTATAAATGAATGTAGGTTTGAAATGAACCCCATGAGGAGGAGTGGTGATTCAAGCAAAGCCTTGGGGAGGGAGACGTCCAGAACCAAGGCGGGGAGAAATCCCTAGAGAGCTTGATAATCATGAATCTAAATGGCTAACCAGGGTAGTATAGGTGGGTTATGATATATGGGTGTGTGATTGTCTATACATGTGTGTTAATGGCATGGTATTATGAAGGTGATGTTGGAATGTGGGAGGTATTGCGATGGGGAAAATAGATGAAACGTAGACGAAGTGATGATATATGATGTGACATGTAGATGAAGTGATGATATATGATGTGAAACGTAGATGAAGTGATGATATATGAGAAATGAAGTAGAAGAAGTGATGATATGTGAATGAGGTAGATGAAGTGATGATACATGTGGTAAAAGTAGATGAAGTGATGAA
>JAUEKU010183613.1:0-10162 GCA_032274805.1 Gypsophila paniculata | reverse complement strand
GATAATCATATTTTATTGTTGTATTAGACATCCACTTGCATTTCTTTAATGTTTGTGTAAAAAGTAATAGTAACGTATTGATTGGAATGGAGGGAGTATAATATGTTGATTTAAAAAAGAGATTGATTAACGTCAGTTTTTTAGAAGAAGATAAACAAAAAATTGAAACAAAGTACCAACTAGTAGTCAACCACTATATGAATACTTTATAACGTATTTGTTTATATGCTTTATATAGATTAACAGCTGTTACATACCTACATCGCAACCAATATAACGTATTAATTAGAAGCAAATAATACGGAAATAATTGAGCATTTGCTAAAGAAAAATCAATGATATCTACATGACATGGTCTTCGATGTCAACTTATCTATTGTGACAATAAAACATTTGTATTTGGAGATTGCGTCTACGGTTAGAAATGGATAGGTTGTCATATGATATTTGAAAGAGTCGTGTTACTCACATCCTCCTAAATGAGATTTTAAACAAAGATACAGATTAACAGTTAGCGGAATAATTATGTCATGATTATAGGCGTATAACAACCTCGTACGATGAAAGTGAAAAATCATTTAAATTTTTATGTGACTACTTGTTATTGTGGATGTCTTGTTATTACTATAATAAAGCTCCTTAAAATTAACCCGACTCAGGCCTGACCCGAAATTGGTTGATCCAAAATTGTAATGCCCGGTAATAGTATGAAATTAGCGGGTATTTACAATGATGCTCTGAATAAAGTTCTGAACTGTATGTATATATGTGGTCCAAATCGACTGATTCGAAAAATGACAATGGTTAACAGGGAAGTAGAAGATGGACTGAAGGTGGTGAAAGTGGAGAATGTGGTGAATCCTTATATGTCAAGTGATGATCCTAACAGATTCAAGTTAACTATGAACAAACTATATGCTTGGAACCTCGTCGAGTACGACAGGGTCGTGATGCTCGATGCTGACAATCTGTTTCTGCAAAACACTGACGAACTGTTTCAGTGTGGCCAGTTCTGTGCCGCGTTCATTAACCCCTGCATCTTCCACACCGGTCTCTTTGTCTTAGAGGTACAACTCTACAGCATAGGGTCTTTTAAGCGGATAATCTTCAATACATTGTACAGGCATTATCTCGTTAAATTCTGATTACGTTTTGTGGAGTGTAGCCATCTGAGGTGGTTTTCAAGGATATGCTTCACGATTTGGAGATCGGAAGGCCTAATCCCGATCAGGCAGATCAGGGTTTCATAGGTGGCTACTTCTCGGACTTGCTTGACATGCCTTTGTTTCATCCTCCTGCAAACGGGACCAAGCTTGACGGGCATTACAGGCTTCCTTTGGGATACCAAATGGATGCGTCTTATTACTGTGAGTACTGAGTACCATACTGTCCGTCATAGAGGCACAATCGATGATTTTATACCCTAATAGATTTGTCTGACGTCTGAACAATTTTACAGACCTGAAACTCCGTTGGAATGTACCTTGTGGACCAAACAGTGTGGTTACTTTTCCAGGAGCCGTGTGGATGAAGCCATGGTACTGGTGGTCATGGCCTACTCTCCCTCTCGGTTTGTCATGGCATGAACAACGCCGCACTACACTTGGGTAAGTTCTGCACTTATCGTCTTCACTTGCTACAATGGTCAGACCAACAGCATTATCATAGTGTCTCAAACCGAGAGCCTTATTCAGCGAAAGTACACAGAGACAGTTACCAACTTACCAGACATTGTCATTTGACCCATGGTACATTGGTACTAGATCTCGGTTTCAGTTTTGACTCCAGAACAGGTCTTTGTAGGCTAACAAATATTGCCATCAAAACCTTTACCAATCGGTCATAATGAGACTTCACGGCCCACATCTAATACCACGATTTGACACAAAAACAAATCAATAAATCCAGATCATGACTTTGTCTTCCTAACTATCGACATTCCTTTTGTATGTAGGTATGATGCTGAGACACCTATGGTGGTTATTGAGGTAGTTCTTTTCCTTGGAATTATGGTCATCACTCATTTAGCCCGACCAAACATATCCAAGTTTTGCCATCGTCGTTTCAACAAAAGTAGTATAGTACACCAAACTAGTCTAAGATTCCTAGTTTTGGCGTCTATAATTGCAGCGTATATAATCCCCTTCTGCATAATACCTAAAACAGTTCACCCCTTAGTCGGGTGGAGCCTCTACTTATTAGGCTCCTTCGCGCTATCCTCCATAGCCATTAACACCTTCACGCTACCAACATTTCCGGTGATATTCCCATGTCTAGGGATATTTGGAGTCCTCCTAGTGATGGTGTATCCTTGGTACAAGGACGGAGTTGTGAGGGCCCTTGCGGTATTTGGGTACGCGTTCTGTGCATCCCCATTTTTGTGGGTTTCTTTAAACAAAATTTTGTCGAGTCTTCAAGGTTCTCTTGAAAGGGAAGCTTTCTTGCCTAGCAGATCGAACGAATCTCCAACTACTGGCGGATTTAACAAAATCTACTAAATGACGGCCTTAAAAGATGGTACTGTATGAGTTTGTTTTGTGGGAAAGAGAACAATGGAATTGTGTTTATGGCTTAAATGCCCCCCTGTCGTGCTGTACAGTTATCGTACTCGAGCAAGCTGGATACCCGGGAGAGAAACGCCTCCAGACTATTCTGCGTGTATCTCGTGGGCTAAGAAAAGACGATTGTCTATACTATACTACACAAATTATTTTAGTTCTTATCGGTTGATCATTTATCAGGATTGACGGGTCTACATAGCGTTTTATGTTAGCGGTCTCATAGCATTTTTAGAGTTCAGGTTTTTGCTGTTGTATATGAGTTCAATATTCTTCAATGTTGATAAGTTGGTTATATACGACGATACACGTTGATTGACAAAATGTTTTTTGGACTTGAGGTTTCATTTTTGTATACTCAGCTGATTATTCCTCACATTGACGGGTCTGTACGGCGTCTCACCAAAAGGAGACAATTTCTACTAGGACCGACTAGCATGAAACTTTTAGATGAATCACAGATTTCATACAACTTGACTTTCTGCGTCTTTACTCATCTGTCATACTACGTAAAATCTGACAACAGCAAAAAAATAGTACAACACTCTAAGCTTTAAACAAAATAAAACTAAATGGCCTATGCAGGTCTCGAACCTGCGACCTTCGCGTTATTAGCACGACGCTCTAACCAACTGAGCTAATAGGCCTTGTTGCTTATTGATAAAGATTTCGCATAAAAACATGTTGATCTAGTAATATTTTTGTTCATCGCGTGAGTACTCACACTGGAAATTGGAATTATGATATTGTGAGATGGTCTCATACAAGAATCAGTGGATAATTATTCGACATTTGACTATCTAGGTAGCTTTTATGTACGTCGGTCAGGTGGTGAGCCTAGTTGTACGCCATTCCCTCAAACCGTTTACAGTGAGCAATACCACTCACTTCAATCATGTCTGAGACGACCTCTCTTACCTTAGTGCACAAGACTGTACGTTAGTTAATTTGTCCGAATTTTAGTTTTTTCTAGAGTCCTAAAGTTATGGAGTACAATATATCGAAGGATGTAAATGAGCTTATTTGGCTGGATAAGCAATCATGGGAGCACGACGAGACCCTGGTGCGACGCATCCCTTTCTTGCTTGAGCTTCATCCATGAGCATCGTCTAATGCTTAGCACATGTAACTTTTTTTTTCGTCAAAGCTTTAATTTGGTTTCCCTTTGGAAATACTTAAATACATCGTGAATTTTGAAATCAAGAAATCGTAAAGTGAGGACTCCTTATATTATGGTACAAGTATAAATTGCTTGTCATAAGAAATTGAAGTGAATTGTGTTTTGCGGTTTCAAATGTATACAGATAAAACAGACAGGTGTTTACCTACTATAGTATATTTTCGCCAAACATTCCAAGCCCAAGGCAAAACATTGTAACCACAGTTCGGGGACAGTACATGCGACCTAAACCAGACTAGATCTTCTCCAGCGTTCTCGATCACATTATGCAGCACTTCTGCTGAGCCTCCATCATATCAGGTGATCTGCACGTCAATTAAAAAAACACTTGATCAGGACCATGGACTCCCACACACTAGGCCTGTAAGCTAACAGGATGATTGTAATTCCACACACGGGATATGATTTGAATCCCACGACAAAATCGAGATTTCATGCAATTAGTGAAATCTAGAAATTGTATAGTTTAGACTTTAGCTATATGGACAGCAGCACAGGAAGTCGAAAATCAGTCAAGGAAAAAGTATGCTTACAGTTGACCAAGATTTGCAATATCAAAGTCGGGAGCTAGCTCGCTAACAATATCATTTGGTGGTTGGCCACATTCTTGCATTTTCTGCATCAGATCTACGATTCTGGTGAAGTTATCTGGATCACTATCATAGACTCCATTCAACTCTTGGATAAGCTCGTACTGGTGTGAATAGCGTTTATAATCTTCCTCACTCAAAGAAGATTTATGCTCTTCCAACCATTTTGGGTATCTTTCTCCAATTTCTTTCATGGGCTCATAGAGAATGTCCTTGGACAACAGTTGCTGCATCATCGTCTCCACCATAGACTCCATATCCTACGCACAACGCCAATAAAGTGCAACAGTAAGAACTCAGATACTAATCAAACAAGCCCTTATCTAAGTACTCTTGATAGCGCAAAATGGATTTCACAGTTGATGAGGGCGAGTATACTACTGATGTCTAAATTGTTATGACCAACATGGCAACCTCATGTCTCTCAACAGAAGACTTTCAAGAATAAACCAAAGCCATTGAAACTCTTCAACGTGAAAGCCTTAAGTGATCAGAGACGCGTAGAGAGTGATTGGATCTCTCTATGATACCAGTAAGAAACGTCATATGCCTCTGGCAACATAATTCTCAGACCACAATCCAAACAAGCTAAAGCCAACACTGTAGTTAAATTTCATGATATCATGCAAGGAACCTACTAAGCTACGACCACCTAAGATTGTCATCACTGTTAGATTGTTCCTGGAAGCAAAACCATATGCCAACATAGGCTGCTGACTCTTAAAAACTCGTGAGCAGGTGGTTTTGCAAAATCATTACATTGACGCTCCCTTCTTAGCATCTAAGTTCTCCACCATACGAGACACAAATAACTCCAAGAAACATCATTGCTTGACACGATGATATATGTCAAGTAATCTAAAGAGCACCGGTGCAAATTTGTACAAGCAAAGGCACAAGTAACAATAACCCACAGCCTTAGAAAATAGAAACTCTCACATATGGAGCAATAAGGGCGGTATGTAGAATTTTACCCATGGGCTTAAAAACCACGATGAGAATTTAAGAGAATCGCAACTCACTAGGACTAAGCGCTACTTCACCATATACAAAGCGTACCCCGGTTATTAAGTCATCGTGCTTCACTAAACACACTTCAAAGCCAAAGAATATCAAGTCATTGACTCACACGGAGAACATTAATCCAATCCAAACACCATTAATCAACAAACAACCTAACTGCTCAAATTTTTCATTGCCTTCAACAGAAACGTAATCAACCACCACACCATGACACCACATACAATAAAACAAATAAAAACTTTTATAAACACAATAAACAAGTAAACAACTATCCAAATCTACTAATTATCATACAAACACAAATTCGTCATCAATTATCAAAACTAAAGTAGAATACCTGAGATCCAGCAAGCTCTTCAAATTGCTTCACCCACTCCTCCATCATAGCATCCTTACTCAAATCCTCACCAATCTTAGGAACTCCACTCATCGACTCGATATTCTTAACAGCTTCCCTAGTTTGCTGCCTAAGTTGATCAAGTGTCTCCGAAACATGTGACTTGTTTGGATTACCACCCTTTTGTGTGCCCTTTTTCTTCGCCTTCAAGTCCGGTAACCCTAACCCTAACCCTTGTACATTTGTGGGCAAAGATGGTTTCTTTTCATCATTCTCCGACGATTTATGCTCATTTCTGTAAACCCAATTAATCTCATTTCAATTCGATACCAGATAAGACGGAATTCGACGACAACAAATAAGGGCAATCATGGTTTTTGTTCATCATTCACCAAAGATTTATGCTCACTTTTGTAAACCCAATTAATTTAATTTCAATTTAATGAATTACCCATGTTAAAAAAACTGAATTATACTACAAACAATAAGGGCAAAATTGTTTCTTTACATCATTCTCTAAAAATTTATATTCATTCATGTAAACCCAATTAATCCAACCATAGGTCTCCTATGAAACCGTCTTATAAATCAAACTTAACCACCATCACATGATAGGTCTCACAATAAGATTTTTATGAGACCGTCTTATACAAGTAATAATAATGAAAGGGAATAAAATTAGAGAGAAGAAATTGAGTACCCTTGATTTGGTGTAAGATTGAGGGTTTGAAAATCATCTAAAGCACCTGAAAAAGGGGATAAAAATAACAAATTAATAATAAATTTAATTAATTTACGATGAAATTTGATGAACAAAGATGTAAATAAAATAGAGATAAGGTAGAATTTACTGTCTAAAAGTTGATCTAAGTCGTCATGATGAGTGGCCATTGATGTGCACCAAATTAAAATTGAACAACAAAGATCTTAACTTTGTATGCTGATTGATGAAAATTGGGAATTATTGCGGAAATTTGGTGGTATAAATGTGAGTAATTGATTTTAGTATTACTCGTATCATCGTATGTTTTTGGGTCGTGGTCTATCAGTCTATGGACCTATCAGAACTGAGGTAAGTCTTGTAGGCGATCGTCGTACGCGTATGATGAGCTTTTCGTAATAAAATGTATCTACTTTAAGAGTTAAAATACCTACTTTAAGGCTTAAGGTAACCCCTTTAACATCTCTTAAACTGATCATTTTAAGCTTTAAAATAGGTATTTTAACCCTTAAAGTAGGTACTTTTAGTCACGAACAGCCCGTCGTACGCGTATATGAGCATTTGTGTCAGAACTGTGAACCCTCAAACGATGCATCAATGTTCATATAAGACGGCCTGATAGAAAAGTGATCAAGGTAACTATTTTAGAAAGACAAATTTCTCAAAAATAACTCAATGTTTGCAAAGTCTTCCAAAAATAATCCAACATTATAAGGGTAACATTAATAAACCAACCTCTATAATTTCTTCACACAAATGACCCAAAACTCATTTAATATGATTTCTTATCCCAAATCTTAAAAATTATTAATTTAAACTTTAATTATAATAAGAAAATATTTTGTAAGGTTATTGTATATTTTATCATATTATAAAATCAACATTATCAGTTTGGTGAAAAAGAATATTTTATACTATCATAAAATTATTTATGATAAAAATAATTTAAACAATGATTATTTAAACTAAACATTGTTTACGTCTAAACATAAATAAAATGCACACATAATAAAAATATATTTTAATAAAAAGAATTAACTTAAATTTCTTTATAAGTTTTTCAGGTATAATTTATTCACAAGTTATATTGTAAAAAAGTAATTTAAATATAAAAGAGAAATTAAAAATTTTTATAACTTACGAAAATAATTTTTTTGTATTTAATATCTACGATATTTTACATATACATTTTGTTCTTAACAAAACATTTTTTTTCAATTTTCTATTATTTTTACATCATTAAAACATTAAAATGAGATTTCGGTCATTTTTGTGAGGATATTGCAAAGGTTGGATTATTAATGTTAAACTTGCAACGTTGGGTTATTTTTAGAAGACTATGCAAACGTTGGGTTATTTTTGTTAAATTTGCCTTGTTTTTTTTATCAAGTTGTTTTGGGATATGAGGTAGTTTGACGACTATTGTTTACAAGCGAAATCAATTTAGGGTGGGTTAATTTGAATTCTGAGATATATTCAAATTAGATTAGATACGGTCAAATTATTTGAGGTTTCGACATGTTTTGATTGTGTTTTATCAGGTTATTTGTGATATGAGATAGTTCGATGACCATTGCTTACATGAGAGATCGATTTAGGGCGTGTCGTAGTGATGTTAGTGGGGCGGGTCAATGTGGGTATCGCACCGTACCCGTCCCAGGTAGGGTGGGATGGTTTAGTGGGTCGTGGAGCGAGTATGAATACCACAACTTCCCCGACCACAGGTAGTGGGGCAAAGGTGAATTTCACCAAAAATCTGCCTCGTATCCGCCTAACCCGACCCCTCCTCTCCTCACCCATACCCGCTGCTCACCCGTACTCGTTTAGCTATTTAATACATTTTTTTACAAATAACTACCTAATATAAATTTATTTTCAAATAACTACCTAATAAGATATTTTTCCATTCAAAATGCTACCAAGTCACCATTTTGACAAAAAAAATTAAAATTTGACTAATTTACCTTCAATTTTTTTTTAACTTCTTTTAATTTTGAAATCAATTTACCTTCATGCTAAACAAAAAAAAATTGCCTTTAGTCCCCATCTTATTCCATAATAAATTTAATCTTTCTTGTATCACATATTGACACATATTATAAAAGGTTTTTTTGGCAAATACTAACTTTATTATACATCTCTTTCAGAAATATTACCTTTTATTTCAAAATTTGGAAAAAATTACCTTTATTTATTTCCTTTTTGTAATAAACTACCAAAATGTGTTTTCCGTCTATTTTGGTCAACGTTTTGACATTTCTTCATGCTAGTTGTTGGAAAGGAAAAGGGAAAGGCAAATTGTCCCATGAAATCTTTACCTCAAACATCAAATACATTATGCACAACAATGGAAGCAAGAGGCATTTGGTCTCTTCTAAAAACTAGTTGTTGGACCGTGTGTTTGGCTTGCGCTCCTTCAATGCGGTGAAATCGATTGGTGCAATTAACGTTCGAACTGTCATTACATAAGCGATAATCATTAATTTACATAGGTTCAAAATTCAAAAGTAATTTGTTGCCTTTTACGATTATAAACATCTCAAATACAGAGAAGATTAGCAATTTCAAATAAAAACGTAGATTTTACCATTTATGATCACTAATTTTTTTCTCCAAAAATGATTGGTCATAACATATTCAAGTAAATATTATTGAAATAAAAAATAAATTTAGTCCTTTTGCGATTCATTTGACACAAATTCTGAAACCTTAATTCATACGTGTTAAGTCAGAAACTTCGATTCTTCTCTCTTTCAAACATAATTCTCAAAATCTCACAAATATTACTCACATAATATTATCAAGTTCTAATATTTTTCGACATTCGATATTCACTCAAACCAGTTCCATTTAATCAAAGGTAAGAAATGTAGTAATCTTTATTCCTTATCTCTCAAAAGTAATGCCTTTTTCTTTCGGATTTTGACCCACTTCGACTCCCTCTCCCTCTAGACCTATGGCTACATTAGCCACATCATCCATCAACATGTGACTAACCCTTCATAAGGGCTATCCACAAATGGGTTCATAATCCATTCCTCGTCGATGGCGCACTTTTAAATCAAACAACCATCTAAAATCAATCAATTTATCAAACATTTCAAAACTTTCAATTAGCATTAATACGATTAAACATGAGTTTGACATAACTAAAATCGACACTCATTAAATATCGGTAACCTTGTAATTGAGGGTGAATTCAATCATTTTTGTCAGTTTGAAAACAGCCAGAGCACTAGCGATTTGGCCAATAAATCGCCAATGGTCTAGCAACTTCCTACATAATCGCCAGTCTTAATGGCGATTTCAAACTTGTTGTTCTGTCAATTTTCGCTTGTTTGCATAATTTCGGTTAGTTCAAATATTGATTTCTAGACCGTTTTCGACTTAATAGTGGCTACGTTTCGTAGGTCTTTCTTAAGTGATTTTCTAAGAACAAAGGATTTTTTTCTTAAGAGGTACCCTCACCCTGACCTTATCTTTGGTTTCATAGCCTTAGAAGAAGAAATATCGATGTGCGCTAATTTCTAAGATTTCAAGTCTTAATTTCTTGGGAATTAAGACACATCGATTGTTCCAAATACCTTTTAAAATTTGTTGGCGACTCCGGTCAATTTCAATTCAATTACTCAATTTTTCAATATTTCAAACTCGATTTTTCGTATGTCCACACTTTGGCTCTGTTCTTTTGGACTTAATTTCAGTTCAGCTCAGCTCCATTTAGTTCAGTTCAGTTCAGTTCTGTTCTGTTAT
>JAUEKU010183602.1:0-10163 GCA_032274805.1 Gypsophila paniculata | reverse complement strand
TCTAACGCATGTAGGCGGACCCAATGGTTGTCCACATGCAACACCCAGAGCACACCCTCTAGCCCCTTTGAAGGATCAGAGGTTCAGATTGGTGGAAATGTGGCAGAGCTGGTCTTACAATATTAAAACCATTCTCCTCCACTACAGCCAACCACCACTTCCATACATCATATTTAACCCATTATCTTGTTCTTGTGCCATTTCTAGTTATTCAAACCTGCATAATAAATAAATAGCTCAATCACCTTGCACTGTTAAATAACCCAATAAAAATAACCAATCTGACGTTAGGACCTTTGGAAATTCAGATGTTAAAAACTGTGACGTGGTAGTACGATTTCGACTACCAAACCTGGCGTGGAAGTTAGAACTACACTTCCAAAATTTATATGTTCCCCGGTATTTACCCAAATCCAATGGAAAGAACAAATTGACTTAATATAATTTAAAACAAAATGATTTCAGAAATTTGATACAATAATGGGGTAAGACTTAATATTATTTATAACAAAATAATTTGTCCGGCAAAATTTACTTGAAAATGTCGACTTACTTTAGGAGTTTTACGACTAAGCTTCTCGAACGGTCGTCTTCGTTTAGGGTTTACCGGTGATGGAGTGAGTTCGATTGAGTGAGACGGGTGAAAAACGACGGGGTTAGCGGAGTTAGGTGGTGACGAAGTAAGGGGAAAGTGGCAACTACATTAGTAACGTCAACGGGGTAAATCGGTGAGGGAGTATTTCGCTGAGGGAGTTAGGATCTGACGGAGCACGTCGGAGTAGTAGTCGGAGTAAGGTGATGCGAGTAGTAGTGGGAGTTGCATCACTGTGAATGGTGGGAAAATGGGGAAGGAGTGAAGGAGTTTTGGATGGAAAGTTGAGTTAATGGAGGGAGGGAGTGTAATGAGTAAAAATGTGATGTTGTCTAGCAAAGTAGTAAGGGTAAATTAGAAAAGTCATTAAAAAAGGTCAACGATAATTAGTAAAAGGTTGACGACATTTATCAACCTCCATAAAATTCAACTCTCAGCGATCAATGACAAGTTTATGCTTCAATTTATTCTTTTGAACAAACAACACTAGTGCATCGAAAGGTGACACACTATGTCAATGTCATATGAAAATCTATCGATTATATGATCCAATTACTTCTTCAATTTGAGCAAATCTATATCTTTGTCATTTGTTATACGGAGTACAACTTTACAAATGATATCAATTTCAAGAAAATGTTTGTTTTAAGCTCCACATTACACTTCTCGAAAAATATTCCTAATATTTTAACTATATAGTTAAGTCGACGTCGAATCAGAAAGAGACGAGAGTCCAAATTCAAATTACTCGTACCACGGTAGAATTAGACTATTAGTAATTGGTAAATGTTTTAGTTTTACGTAATTGTCATTGCAGAGGTTTTCAACAATACTATATATTTCTTCCAATCAGGACTTTCTCAAGCAAAGACAACAAAGCTAACAAACTTAGGCTCTATTCTTCGACACTTCAATTCAATTATGATAAGTTTAAACTCTTCGGAATAAAATTTTATTTTTACTTCAATTTAGTTCAGATAAGTTTAGTTTAATTTAGTTTTATTCAACACTAATAAATTTTAAAGAATAAGACCTTATATGGACAACTTCGATTCAAATTGCAAATAAACCTTCCTTTATGCAAGCGTACAATGTGTAAAAGCAAGAAACAAGGAAGCAAGAAATGATAGACCGGCACCAATCGGGATCAGCTAACTAAGAACGTTCATATCTTATAAGCAAGTCTAACCTTCACAAACTTCTAATACTTATAAAACACCTATAATAACTTCACAGCATTTTAAGAAAACTTTAGAAACTGTTGATTTCAAACTTCAGACTGCTTAAGAAGAAAAGAATAGGTCCTTACTCCATCGACGATACTCCATACACATTTTCGTTGCAATGGAAGATAAATGCAAGAAAGTGAAACAAACTTGATCGAGTTTTTATTAGGGATGTTTACATACTGCAAAATGAAGACTCCCTACTTTTGCATTAACAAGAATACCTACTTGACTAAATGTTCCGATAAACAACTGCACTACATAAAAGCATTGTAATACAAAATAACTTATCGTTTTTTAGACCCATACAACGTTATAGCTCTCCTTTTTTTAGTCTCTTCATGACAACTCTTTAAGACGGATATATCTCGGATTTACCTCATTTTGGCCCCAACTAACACTGGCTTCTTTTTCCCTTTCCCAGAAGATCAGCAATGGTCTTTCCAAAAACAACTCATTTTATACCAGGAATTAGCCTCGTAAATCTGGGAGCTCATAGTTTGTTTTACCCCATTAGGATCTTTCAGCAACTACTTCAAAACATTGCATGGACACATCAGATGGATGCTTCGAGGTTATTGAACCGCTCTCCAAGCACAGTACCATCCAGGGACAACTTATATCAGTCTTCAGAATAATATTTTGTCTTGATAAATATCCAATGCATCGATGACCTTCTGTAGGAACAATTTTCTGTGGAGCCGGTACCTAGAGTTAACAAAAGTAGCACTTATTCAAATGCGTACAATAACAGTTTACTTTGAGCAACGCTTAGTGGTCTACTTCCGAGAGATGAGACTGGGCATGTCTAATTTTAGTATCTGTGGAAGTCTCACATATGTATGCTAAAACGCGGCTTTGGTTTGACGAATGTTTTGTGAATTCTGATTAATGCAATTCATTCGGATGGTTTGACCATTCTGAGATATGCAACAAGTCAGCATGTTTGGTAAAGTACAAACGACATTTAAGGTGGTTGAGCTTTATTCCATCAGGGGTTGTGCAAACTTCGTTCACTCAGGTTCACAATAATCGATATTTCTTCTTTGCATATTTCACACAAAGTTGTGAATCTGAGTGACCAGAAGGATTATTGAACATATGAGCAAAAGGAGATTGTGTACAAACATACTTGACTGCAGCTTCAAATGTTCTCCGAGCATCTGGTGTAGAGACTGTTGTATGTAAAGCAAACAAGTGAGTGAAAAAATAACAAAACTTAGCAGCAAAAATAAAGATCCTGCTCTTGGATCACCCTCCACTAGACCCAGAGATAACTTCGATAACTTCATTACTATGATCTTTTAAAGGAAGTATGTGCTCGTATTCGTATTGGGGTGCTTACTAACTTTGCTCAGGATAAGAGAAATTATTTTCAACTGTTTGGATGAATCATATATAACTGGAATAGAACATTACCTAAAATTTGTTCGTCCTGCTTAGATGTTGTGGGATATTGGGAAAGAAGTTCATAACATTGTTGCTGCAAATCCTTTGCTGCCTTTTGCTCCTCGCTAGGAATTGGTGGAACATCTTTATCTGACCACGTAGGCAATGTTCTGGCTGCTGCAATTACTGCTCCATCAACAAAATCGTCACCATCTACAGCTATTTCACCTGCACAAGAAGGAAAGCAACGAATTTAACAACTATTGAAAACTTGAAATATGTGCAGTATCATGATAGTTCCACAAAAGCAATAATGGTATCTTACTGTTGTGATAATATTCTGTTGGAAGACCAGTTATGTTGAATACGGACAAGAATGTATCCAGATGAATCCGTGAATCGCCAGAGAAGGAGATCTTATCCCAAGGGTTCTGAATATGGGGAACACACAGTATCACAAAAACAAATACATTAATCCATATGCTCTATCAGTGCACACGTAATTGTTGCTCTACATGAACCACAAAAGGGTCTTACATATTGCAAAACTGCATCCGTGTCAACAATGATCTTGCATTCATTAAGCTATTTTACAAAGTCTTCAGATGATTGTTGCATGAAAGGTTTGAGATATGAAAAGCTATAAATAATCTAAACAATAATCAATGTCATCCATTTTAATTCTCGGAGTTTTTGTAGCCTGACTGCAGTTGCCCACTGGTCAATATCGGACATCCTCTGACAAAAACCATCACTTACTGGTATGCAGGTTTTAGCATATACATATCTTCACAGAGTAGTGATCCCTCGGAACACACTTGAGTACATATAAAACATGCCTTAAACTTGAGGAAAAATACTCCATAAGTCGTAACTATCTTTATTTTATTTTTTAAAAAATAAAAAATAAAAATTCATGGTTCAATTTAATTCAATTTCTTTTTTAGCACCCAAAAATTACTCACCAAATGAGCAAACTGAGAACATTGATTAGTTCGATCTCATAAACAATAAAAATAAACAAACCAAGGTATCTAATGTACAGCGTAGAAGTAGAAATTGCAAACTTACCACAGGAGAAGAGAATCCATATCGTTGCATAAGCATATTGTTTTGCTCTCCACTGAGGTAGTTAACAGTCATCTGCAGATATGAGCATTCATAAATATTCTCTGGACTTTTTTCAACATGACATATAAGCATGCATCAAATAAATATGCAGTGGCATTCATGAAAACTGAAGAGGTTATGAGGACTCTGCATTTGCAGTAAAATAAAAAGGAAGAGCTGATTTTACAGGCATCAAATTCAGAGGTCTGCATATATGACATCGCTCTACCACTCAATATAACGATGGAACTGTATTAAATCACCCAAATGAGAAAGCAGCATAATTGAACATTCTAAAACATACTACAAATTTTTTTAAGTTAGATAGTCTCACTATGACCCTTGAGAGTTACAACTCAACCCAACACAAAACCTTCCCAACCCGAACCTACCCCCGACAACGACGAGTCGACGACAACAATAATACTACCTTAGTCCTAAAATCATCTGGGGATTTGCACTAGGTCATCTACAATCTAAACCATCACGACGATAACATCCCCGCCAAAAAAAAAAAAAAAAAAAAAAGCAGTATCCAACAAGTCCTTAACTACATTAGAAATGATACAAAGACTTTACCTCCTCCCCTCTCTTAATCCTTTGTCCAGGATTAATCATAACTTCGAGCATCCGATCTTTAAAGCGCCAGTGGAAGAAACAATTCGGTTGAAAAGAATGGTTTAACATGTCTGCACAATCGAAAGATAAAGAAACAAACGAAGTATTCACATATAAGGAAGAGTAAAAACTTGCTATTTTTAACAAATGTATTTCTTTCTTATGTAAGCTGACGATCAAGCATAGCCATGAACCCCTTTTTTCAGAGAAAAATCAACTAATTAATAAAAATGCCATACAGCTGCAACAGATGTCAAATCTAACAAAAATAAAGGTAAGATACAGCAAGAAAACAGAGTATTCAACAAAATGCTCAAACAAAAGCAATATACGTGGAAGGACATTTAAAGAGTTGGCATGAGTGATTAAATTTTACTTGTCAGCAGATGCAAAACGAGAGTACTAATTGATTGTGTTATGTGAAATTGTGAAGTAAAATGCATTCCAGAAAATGATCAAACACATTTAACCTTCACCCTACTCAAACATATCAGTTATGCATACGCTATTGCCTCTTAAGACTTAACTGATAGCTTAAAGCCTGAATACTCTACAAAGTCCGCACTCTTTTAAAATTATTCAAAGACTTGACAGTCTTTCAGTTATAGAAGAACAGAAGTCACTCGAGGTGTCAAACTCACCCGCATAAGGAACCAACATGTATGCATCTTGGACTAAGGCACCAATCCTTATCTGCATGTTTATGCATCGCGTCTGTGCAACACCAAGAGCCCACATAAATCTTTCACGATCACGAGCCAAACGCTTTATTTTCAGAGGCGCGGCAGAGTGCTGATGAATATTAATTTATCAGGAAGGAGAACAAATACATAAATAACTACATAGCAGTAATAATAGTTACCATAAAAGTTGGAAGGGAGACAGCCAAAGTACCCAGTTCTTTTCCCAAAATTCTACGGCACGACGTTGTTGTTCTCTCATCACTAATTCCAGGCTTTGATCCTGTAACTCCCTCAGATCTTCCTATGACAATTAAAAGGCATATAAGAAAAACCATCAATATACAGGCAATTTCACTAGCAAAAGTAGATTCTCGGATCTAGAGCTCAAACAAAGTAGCATATATATCAAAATATATGAACACATGAGCAAGATGCATGATAGCAACATTAAGCCTCCAACATTCACTTTTTCCTGGGATGTTGTGGAAGCCTTTTCTGATTTTCTCCTATGCTACTCAATACTGCTCATCAACCTACACAAATTTGCTATGATATGTTCAAAACCTATCACTTACAATACTAATGGAAATATAGGGCTTCCTGTTGATGACTGGTTGATACTAAAAATATCGAATGCTACATTCCTTGCACCAATAAAATAATACTCCGTACATTATTTAACTTTGCCGAAACAGTCCCATAGCTTAATTACCAATGGTAACCCACTCCTACACAATGCTGCAAGCAAATTCACAAAGCTTTTCCGCCTCATAGAGTAATCGGCTCAAGCTAGCATCTGTTGTGCACCAAAATCCAGGAAAGAAACTTGATTGACCAGTATTGTTTTAGTTTCCCTAGGGCCATCCGTGACACAAATGTTTATCTCACGGTGACATCATTACGAACAAGTTATACACGAAAAACACTTGTGAGTAGTGATCAATGCAAGTGGATGATTACAAATTGTGATGCAACGTTGATGAACATTTGAAGTTAAATTTGGAGCATAAAAAATTACGAAAAATTTAACCAGTAAAAGACACGTGCCAAAGTCCATAAGCACACCTCAGTAGCCAGAAGTAAGCTAGTGCACTCATCAGCACTTGGTAAGAAATCACCATATAACTGCCAGAAGTTATCCTCGTGATCAAAAGCATACAATAGTAGGCAAGCAAACCTCAAATCCCAATCTGTCTGCCAGAAATAACAAATAGTACAGAAGTTAATCCTATTCGGGAGAAGCTTACGGAGTATATGTTAAATGTACTAAACATGAAGGTTAGTACTAAAACCAGATAAGAACTACAACATGCTTTATCATGTCATCCTACGAATATAAGGATAGTCTGATGCTTACAAACGCAGACATGCTCATATAGAAGAATTTGCCAAACTGAAATATAAGATACAGACTAGTGTACCTCTGGGTTTGTTGAATTTATGATATCGAATATGGGATGGCCAATTGGTACAATATTCGGAAAGAACATCCACGGAAGCTTCTTACTAATTGTTAACATAAGCTCCAGCGGTATCTCCATGATCATCTGTGAAGTCATAATGCCAAATGCAGAGGGTTATATTCTATAAATATGAGTTTGACAAGTGCACAATCGTTCATTTAGAATTTCATACAGTAATGCTCTCAGTGTATGCAAAGATGACAACAATTCACTTTCTTGTATTCTGAACCGTATTCTCGTGTATGCAATGTTCTCGTGTAATCCGACATGTATTTTCTGAGGTTTGAGATATTTTCCATTTTGGTGAACTCAAGTGTAATATAACAGGAACTTCATCTAAAAAATAACTATTTTCAAACACATTAAAATAGTTTTTACCCATTATGTGAAAATGACCTTGATATTTAACTAAAGATAAAATTTAACTAAATTACACTTTAGGCCACTAAAGGGAGAATATCTAAACTCGGGTCACAAATAATACCTTGAACCTCAGGAACCAAAGTTTAATTACCAGAACATAAGGGAGCCAAAGTGGAAATTTTTTTTTAATTTTATATTGTGTTACTCCGTAGTATATATATACTTGTCGAAACTAAGATTCAAAGTTAAGAGCTCTTAACCACAAAAATCAATCTGGAACCATGTACTAATTGGGATGGATTTAGTACAAAAACTAGTGATTTCAAATTACTTTGACGAAATGACACAAAACTACCGCTTAAACATCCATTGCTTTGTAATTTGGAGAAATAATAAAGACTATAATTGCAACCTTAACAACTGAGCAAGTAAAAGAAAAGCTCAAAAGTATCGAAAAGTCTTACTCTGGCACGACGAAGGGGCTCAACATCTTTGGAAGCAAAGACTCCAAACCCATCAGGCCCTTCTCTAAATTCCACACCATAAGCTCTAAAACTCCGAACAAATCCTATTTTGTAAAAATCTGGATCTGCTAGCTCCATCTACATTCCCAAAATATCGATCAACCATCCCAGTAAACTTAACAATCGCAACTACCTCACTGCATGAGATATTAAGCATTATAGACTCTTAGTTTTAAAAAGGCGTGAAACGCACCAAGGCGATGAGGACCCATTGAGATTAAGGGCAAGGCATAAAAAAAAGTGCGCGTCTTATGTACACGATGCACGCTATTTTTGGAAACAATTTTCTATGTTTAAATAAAATTCTAGACAATACTACCAATTTTCGAGATTTTAAAGTTGGCTAACTAGCTGTAGCACTAAAAGTAGGCATAATGGGCCATGGGGAACGGCATAATTAAGCATCTAGACGAAAAAATATGGCACAACCGCACAAGTATAGTAGTGTACTTCGCTAGTGGTGCCTTGTTGCGCACTAAAAGTGCCCCGAGGTATTTTGGCTAGTGCCCATCCGAGGCTCCCCCTAGGTCCGTCTAAGGCACGTTTTTTCAAACTAAGTATAGACTAACAAATTAACATATAATTTCGGAGCAACTAACAAATACTTGATTCACCATAAACCCAAAATCATTAGCCAATATCGTTCCCCTTCCTCCTAGTTAGTTCTCGTCGATCAAATTACATTATAATTCAAAGCAAATGACACTTCATATCGAAAGATAAACAAACAGAAACAAATGAAGAAATGTAAAAAGAAGACAATTAATTTTGCGATAAGCTGCCGGAGAAAATAGGACAACAAAAATCGAAACGAAGAAAGTAATAATTCAAAATTACATCGTTAGGAACTTCAGCAATCTCTTGAGGAGGTTGAAACAAAGGAAACGAAGCGGTATCTATCACAGCTTTGATAGGTGTAAGACCGCCTCCGATGCTACCGTGTGTTGGATTATATAACTTTCGTATTGTTGGATAGCCATTATTGTTGAAATTAAACAACTGCATCAGACATTACATATTTTATTAAGTACATAAACAGTGGTGAGTCTAAGGAGGCTAGCAGAGGCGGTCGTCCCCACTAAACAACGAAATATTAAAAATTTTTAGTTAAATTTCTCAATTTCTCCCGAAAATTTCTGGCCCTTAACGACAACAGTAGGTCTTTCATGAGACTGTTTCACGCTAACTTAGTATGACAATTTAAACAAGCAAATATAAAAACTAATTTAAATAACTACTTCGTGTACCAGGTCTCATAATAGACCGTCTCACGTGAGAATTTATGTAATGCCAAATCCTGGGACAGTTGCCCCTTGAAACGTGAAAAAATTAAGATACTCCGTATTTAGTTAAATTTGTCTGTGTTTTCTTTTTTGGTAACTTTATTATATTAGTATTCTGGCCATTTGAAAATTTGTGTCCGTAATGATAAATTCTGACTACGCCACCGATATAGAGAGAACGAGGGAGAGGACGTACCTGAGGAGTGGAGGGAGTGAAGTTAAGAAAATGGGTGAAAGGAATGCAAGAAGCCATGAGTGGATGAGTGAAACCGTGTGTACTGTGTAGTGATGATTTTTATCAGTTACGGTGTGGCCGTTTGGTTGTCAATCTTGTCATAGTAAAAGGGTGGTTTGGATTCACAAACATTATCCACAAAGTCTAAAAATAGATGACATTATACGATCATTCTTTTTTTTTTTTTTTTGGATATTCTACGTTGTAACCATGAGTTTTTGACTTTTCTATGTTGTAATCACTATGTTTTGTAAATTCACACTGTAACCCTTAATTACATTAGTTAACTCTAAGCATGACTATTAGCGTTAATCCGTTAAAATTAGACGTTAATTTGCTGATGTGGCGTGCTGACGTGTTAATTTAGCTGACTGGAAATCTTTGTTGGCAAATTACATGGTCCAAATCAATTCCCTCCAATTTTTTTTGATTGTTTCCCTCCTTTTCCTTTTGATTTTTTCCCTCCTTCTTTTCCTTTTGGTTTTTCCCTCCCACTTATTTCTCCTTATAAGTTTTCCATTTTTTTGACGGAATAATGCTAATAAGTGGGAGGGAAAATCCAAAAGGAAAAGAAGGAGTGAAAAAATCTAAAGGAAAAGGAGGGAAAAAATCAAAAAAAATTGGAGGGAATTGATTTGGACCGTGTAATTTGCCAACAAAGATTCCCAGTCAGCTAA
>JAUEKU010183591.1:0-10164 GCA_032274805.1 Gypsophila paniculata | reverse complement strand
GGCTTGGCGCCCGCAGTTTTCCCTACGATCCTGAAGGGTTTCTGCGTCATCAAACTCTGTGTCAATCCTGTTTGTTTGTTTGTTTGTCTTGTTAGCAAGTCTATACTATTTAATCCACATCATCACATATAAAAACCTACGTACAAATTTTGGACGAAACAGTACGTCACTAAAATCATTCACTTTTATAAGTTAAGAGGGTGGAATAGATCAGTTTCTGAGTTGCGTTACCAATTCCCTTAATTATTGTCATTTGCCTATTTTCATAATCATATGATGATAACATGGCATTTTGGGCCGATTTCACCCCACTCCCAACTTCATTCTACCTTATTTTGCATGCATTCGATCATATTTAGAGATCATTAAGCTACATTTACACCAAATTAGACTCGAGCACTATTCTTGGTAGAATAACTCGTTTTGTCGTATTTCGGTACTCTTTGCGGTTCTCTTTTGTCTTAGGTACACCGAAGCATCAAAGTAAGGATATAATGGTACCAAGAGGAGCCTTGGAGTCGGGAGTGAGGCCCCACATAGCCGGAGGAAGGCCAAAGTAATCAAAACAATGAAGTGTATCAAGTTTTTAAGACAAGGGTCACACTCAAATGGATATTGATGAAGTTATACAAAGTATTTTCCAGAAATTCAAATTGGAGGTTGTAGATCTACTCAATACCTTTCCAACGGCAGGTCTCACGCTCATAACGGACAAGTAACGAAGAAATGGCGGCCAAAATACAAAAATAGTTCAAAACTGTTTTTTGAAGCCATACCCGGTGAGATCTCACCGGGTACCAGACATACCCGGTGAAATCCACCGTGTACCATGGAGTTTGGAAACGAGAACCCTTCTGTTCTGGTATATGGTGACATACCCGGTGGGGTACCCGGTTGTAATATCAGTAATTTAACAAGTTTTATACCCGTAGCTTTACATTTTTTTGGACTTATATCATGCGTTGTGGAGTTTATTGGATTCGGGATGCCAAGACTCGAGGTGAAAAGAGGTGTAATGTCATATCGAGAATCTAAGTTATGTCCTTTAAAAAGAATGATCTAGCTGGCATGGAAAAGGGTGGCTCGATCGAGCAGGAAAAGGCTCGATCGAAAGGGAATTGAAAGAACTAAGGCACGTGAACAGTAACTCTCTCTCAGACTCTGCCTCGATCGAGCAGGGAAAGGCTCGATCGAGCAACAGCACTTTTAAGTGTAATGGGTTATTCTCTTTTATTAATAAATTCGTCCTAATTTCCTAATTTCTCCCTAAAGTATATTTAAGCCTAAGGTTTAGTATTCACCCTGATAACGTTAAAACTTGAAGAGAGTCATTAGTTGAGGAGATTGAAGGGAATAGTCTAACCGTTCTTTCACCATTGTGGTTCAACCGTTTCTTTGGCTTCAAGTTCTATTCTCTCTAATTCGGAGACGAATTTGTAGAGTAATATTTCTAGACTTGAGGCCAATTCACAGGAGTGCTTATCAGGTAAGGCTTTGCCCTTACTCAGTACCTTGTGTGATGTTTGAATGTATGCTTGAGTAACCGTTAGAAATTGGATGCTTGAATATTGTATCGTGATATAGTTTTGAATGTAAAGTGTGCCTGCGGGCTGTATTGGTAACTTGCCCGCGGCCTATCTTGGTAACTTGCCTGCAGGCCATAATGGTACTTGCCTGCGGGCTATAATGGTACTGTGCCTGCGGGCTATATTGATAGTGTGCCTGCGGGCTATGATAGTAGTGTGCCTGCGGGCTATACTACTTGGATCTGATTGTGGTATTATGGTGACTATTGTGTAATTCTTGTGAAATGGTACTGACACTTAATTGTGCTACGATGATCATTGTGGCTTGCCATATATGTGAGTAGATATTGCAGGGTATGAGAATGAAGAGATGTGACTGTAACGCTGATGCTTGACTGTGATGCTGAATTGGGTTGAGAGTCGTCGGGGATCACATTTATTTATAGTAGTTATTAGTGTGAGACTTAGACTATTGCAATTACTTTATTTTAAAGACTAAGTTGTAATTTTGGGATTTGAATTTAAATAAGTATTTATATTATTGGTTTGGATTTTGTATTACTTTGAATGCACTCTCATAAGTATATCTTGTGAGCGTAACACACCTACTTACTTGAGATTGCCAGACTACAGGCACTTGGGTAAATGAGGGTGTTACAAAGTGGTATCAGAGTAAATCGATTCCTGAGCCTAAAATAATATGAAATTAGGACTTAAAAGTAACCCTAGGGAAGGTCATTAAGTTCCCACTTTAGTCTAACGGTTTGGGAGACGTCCTGGAACCAAAAAGGGCCTTTATGACTAGAACTGGATCACCACATGGATTGATGAGTGTGGGGGGTTAAATATGGGAATATGCCTGTGATGTTTGTGTTGAGTTTTGATCATATATATGCTTCTAGTTGTGACTCTGATATAGGAATGTATGTGTGAATTGAAAATTGAAATGGTTTGAAGTTGAAATGATTGCTCATGTGAAAGTGAGAACTTGTTTGAATGAATTAAGTATATTGTTAGCAAGAACTGAACCATGGAAGTTATAGATGTGTGCGATTGGAAAGCTTTAGGACCTATTGAATATGGAATTATTTTGAGGAATGGGTATTATTATATCTAAAGGAAGTTAAGGTAGTCTTTTTGATAATACATATTGAGGTTTTAGTGCTACTTAATTTACGAATTATAGATGGAGAGTATGTTTGGGATGGAATCTATAGTTAAGAATGTTGTTTATCTATTTTACGGTTTAGTCAAACTTAGTCTTTGGGATGTTTGTAGGTAAGTATAATGGAAACCCCTTTTTTTATACTTGAGGAATTAGAAGAAGTTTGATTGTGGTGTTAGTAAGGTGCAAATAGAGCTAGAAAGATTGTATCAATTGATATCAAATGGACAGAAAAATATATTTGAGATTCCAAGAATTTGTGGTACGGGAGTTAGTAATGAATTTATGGTGAAAAGTTTAACGGAGAAGCATATTTGACGTAAATGAGCCATTTATAATGGTACTTGAGGTAACGGTATTTAGAGGCTCATTATCGGACTATAAAAGTTTATTTGAGTGATTGCATTCTTAGTAATTGAGGATCAGAGTGCGCATCGGTCTAATTAGTATACGTTCTTCCTTCTTGCTCGCCATTATGGCATGTTTACGGATGATTGAAGGATGTAGATTGTTAAGTATCATTCTTATGAGGATTAGATGCTTATGTTTGTGGATTATTTATTGTGGCTCGAGGTTAGGAAGTCCCAGATGTCAAGTTGGAGTTGAGTGGTCTTTAGTATTCGACGTTTTTGTTGGTTTAATGGAGTGTGTTACTTGGGGGTAATTCAAATTATGTTAATTACTCTTGATCATATGTTGGTTCCTGTAATTTGAGGTTTTGAAGTCTTATTTTTCACTTTGAGATTGAAAGTTGTGGGTTTTGAATCACGAGATGGAGTTTCTGTATATTCTACTGTGTTTTTACCCTCCCCCTCAATCGAGCAGGGCTCATTCGATCGAGCAGTGCCCGATTCGATCGAGCTAGGTTTGGCTCGATCGAGCTGAAGTCCAGTTTTGGACTGTTTTCGTATTTTGGCCGCCATTTCTTCGTTACTTGTCCGTTTTGGTCGTGTGACCTATCGTCTAGGTAGCACGGACACACCTCTTAACTAGCCGTCCCGTGTCCGACACCCGTGTCCGACACGACACTAGTCGGACACACGTCTAAACGTGTCAGACGCCTATAAAGCCGTGTCTAACTTTCTTCATTTATCTGGGCACGTGTCCGACGCGTGTCCATGGTATTTAAGCACGTGTACGATGCGTGTCCATGATATTTGGACACATTTTAGACACATTTTCAAACGGAATCAAGTTGAATTTAAGGCTTATAGTAGTGTGCGTTGTTTTATGGTGGTGAAATAAGTTGAATTGGAGGTGAATGATGTATTTTAGACAAGGAATGAAATGTCGTAAGAAATTTTATCGTACATTTATAACTATAAAATATATTTTATTAAATTTAAATAACATGTCCCGTGTCCTAAATTTTATGGGATGTCGTGTCACGTGCCCGTCTCCGTGTCGTGTCCGTGTCCGTGTCCGTTCTGGTGCTACCTAGCCTATCGTTGGAAGCGTATTGAAGATATATACAACCCCCAACTGTAATTTCTTAAAAATATTTTGTATAACTTTATTGAGAGTCATTCAAACTTGACCTCGTTTTGAATACATAAGAATTTTCCCTTGTTTTGATTCCTTAGACTCTTGTTTAGGATTTGTTGCCTTTGTTAGGCTTGGAGATGGTTTTTTTTACACTTGATGATGTTATAAGCTTATAGTAATGAAGGAACTTCGTGGTTGTTTTTGTTTTCGACTAGGCAAGTATAGTCCGTAATTTAGTATCCCGGCTCTAGAAGCCTCTATGCTTAAGGCGAGTAATACAGAATTCCATTGTTGCATGAGGTAGGATTCTAGGAGTAAGGATTGTTAGAGGATTTCCTGTGTGAGAATTTGTGAATGACATGTAATATAAGTTTGAACATTAAAAGGCGTGTTACGTGCAGTCTCGGGTTAACGTTATTGAACACTCATGCATTCTGAATTAGTATTCAGATTTGATGATTAGAGGCACAATATGAATGATTATGATGGTAGTATAGATGAGGAGGAAATGAGGAATGGGTGTTATAGAATGCGTTACATGTGAGGGATGCGGAAGAATGGAATGATAGGTGAAGATGAAATTTTATCACATAAGTAGTAAGACAAGTGGAGTCGGGAACGTGTGTAGTACAAAGGGGTACGAGTAAAGTGTTCCACAAGTATAATGAGGATGGGATGATTTTAGATGACTGTCTGTGGGGTATTATTATGAGAAGATCATAAATGGTGGTATATGATATTGGAAGGACAATAAAGTAAATCTTGTAGTTATACTAAATTAGGAAGTTGTATGTGTGTGAGCCATGAGGGATGTATCTTAATGATTTGAGGAGTGAACGAGATGGACAAAAGGGTTTAATGGAATGCACAAATCTAGGTAAGTAAAAGGGTAATCATGAATTGGTTTGAGTAAGGGTATTGAGGTGACAACCTTGAGTAAAGTTATATTGAGTAGTGAGTGTAAATCCTACGGTGAGGGGGATTTGGGACCATGCATTAAACTATAATAAGACATAAGAGCTATGATGAGTGTGGAGAAGATTTCAAGTACGTATTTGGGAGTTGAGAGGCACGTAGAAGAGTCTAACTTTATGATGAATGGTAAGCATCTTGGTGAGACCGTAGCAATTCCTTAAGTCGGTGGGAGTACGAGAACCACATTGCATTGTATTCGTCATATTACCAGTCGGACTCATTTGAGCATGAGGGCTTAGTAAGTGTGGTATGTAGATTCGAGGATGAGATTTAGTCACAAAAGGGCAAGGTGAGGTTGCTAGTTTTTTTTATGTGGATACCTAAAGGTTGAAGGAGAAATGGTTGGTCTACCTAACATGGAGTACACAGATTGTGTAACACCCCGTGTTAATATTAATAGATTAATAGTTTAATTAGGATTATTTAAGCTAACCAATTTAGAAATTCAATCATCGACATGTCGTTTTACTCTTAAAGTGAACACATGTTTTATTCGCCTATTTTTCGGCATTTCATTTTCAAAACCCGACCCCTTCATTGTGATTAAAATACCATTCTTTGGACTTGTTTCAATTTTCAAGACTTTTCGGACACTTTCATTTTTATGAGCCAATAACCGTCTTTGACTTTTTCGTCAACCTTTTTATAAAAATTTTGGTCCGCGGGCGAAAAATAAAATTTCTTATTATTTAATATTAAAAACATTTCATTTTATAACTTTTCAATAATAATCGATTCAAAGACGGTAAAACAGCCATTGCACGTATTTCCAGACGCCACGTCATCGTGGATAAGTTCTAACAAATATCTTTTTCTAACTGACCCGTTTTAACTCGATATTTAGCCCAACTGTTTTAAATTATTTTTTATATTAAAAGTGAAGTCGATATATTTTTCTAATATTATTATTTCAAAAACATTTTCGAGAACACATCTTTTTAAACGGAGCCGAAAAATCGACTCCGAAAATCAGACCACCTCATGTCCTTTGTGCCGTGTATCTTGATGTTCATTAGGAACATTTTGTCATCACATTTTCATAAAGATATAAACCACTTATCTCTCTAAGATTATTAATCAAAAACTTCTCAAATAAAACCTCTCAAATTAAATCAAGAACACTTAGATCTTTAAGAACTTTAATTTAGAAACTTTCTTATAATCATCTAAATAAGTTAGTAGATCACATAACTAGTTAATATAAAGGTTATATATAATAAGGGTGCTGAAATAACAAGATTTTGTTCTTATTCTTAAGCTTCTAATCATCTAATTTCCAAGTAAAGTATGTGTTCTTATTTTCTCTCAAGAACACCATCACAATTTATAAATTTTGATCTAAAATTTTCTAAACTTAAAAATTATTAGTTGTTTTTAATTACTCTTATATGCTTCTATGATCACCTAACATGTATAATCATTAAAAGAAATTGAAAAATGGACTCCTAATGCATTGGTACAGGTCTCGGCCAAGGTATAAAATATGGTCCAAATTTTGTTTTTAATTTTTCTCTATGTATTCTCTATGTATATTGAATTGTGATTGACATATTTAAATATTACTTTAATCGGAATATAGATGAGAAAACCGTATTAAAAATGAAACAAAGGAACTGGACTAATATGATGATGACTTGGACTTTTGGACTACTAACTATTGGACTACTAACTTTTAAATACCGTATTTTAATTATGCATTTAAATACCGTATTTACTTTATGTACTCGTGTACGACAAGTAAGGCCTTGTGAACTCACTTATGGCCTAACTGTTGAGCGAGCTTTAAATATCGCATTTACATTATGTCTTACTTATCGTATCTAACTTACTGACATAAAGTTACATGGACTAATTAAAAGAATTAAATTAGTATGACGATACATTATATTCTCATCTATATTCACAATTAAATTAATGATATGATATGTTACTCTTTGTATGAGACTATGTCTTATTTTCAAAATACCATATTCGAGATTCTTTAAGTTCTATTATGAATTTCTAAGTATCTCACGAGTATCGTTTGACCGCTTCAGAGGAGGAGGAGCAGCTAGAGGAAGTGGCTAGTCAGTTGCCAGAGCAGCTCTAGTTCTACTACTACTACTACTACTACTAGTCTGTCGAGGTAACCTTAATATCCGAGTAACCTATACTCACCGACCCACCAGTCTTCCAAGTGTAAGACCGGGTTGTACGATGAAATAACGACTCATAGATATTGATGTTAAAAGATGAATCAATTACTTACTCACCTAAAGAATATTGTTGAAAATGATTAAGTACTATTTCACTAAAATGATTATGTGACTATGTGAACTTATATGATTATGTGACAACATTATGAACTGAATGATTTATATGATATACCACTTGATACTATTTTAATATACGACGATATATCACTTGATAATGAATATAATTGAATGTCAGTTTTGACTTATGATTAAAGGAATATGAAATGACTAAAAAGCTAATACTATGTGTGAAGAATAGGACTAGCTTGATAGTCACAAATTTTGGGATAGCTTTGGTAGAGATCCCGAGTATGGAACAATCAGAGGTTCTAAGTGTATAAGTCGTTTGAGCATACGAAGGGGTTCGGGGTACGACTTTTCTTACTTTGAGGGTTGGGGCTGGCTGGAATATCGAGAGTAGCAAGTGTGTGGCCATGCATAGAATGAGCAGTTGATCGAGCTTGTTTACATTTGGAAAGTCGTTGAACCCGCCACTATCCTATTTATAGTGGGTGGCGTGGATTGTAGTTCACTTTTCCGTCTCACTGGAGGGTGTTCTACTCGACAACGAGTCGATCCATTCTGCGATCCGATATAATTCGTAAGCAGTTTGGCATAAATCGACAGACATGGCCTGGTCGTGCGCGCCCAGAATCTCCATGTTCTCGCGTTCATTTCCATCAGTTGTTGACTAATTTGCTGGACTTGTCATCATAAAGGTGATGGGTATTCTTGATAGATTGTCTTAATTTGATGTTTCATGGTTAGATGTAAGCCATCAAACTCTCGTTAAGATGATTCATCTATTCTTTACTTATGTGTCTAATCTGATAATTAGACGGATTGTTTTAATTGAAAAGGGTTGATGGCGAGATGCAACCCATCAGGACTTATCAGTTAAGGGAATCAATCTACCCCTTCCCTCATTATAAAGATAACTTAATGATTAATACGGATATTGAACGGATGTTCAAGAGTTGATTCTACCTTGGAGATTACATGTTATTTACTAATGGAACTGTGACTGTTATGTGCCATATGTCTACTTGTATTTAGAATTGTTAAGGTTACATCTAAGCGGGGCCGATTGGCGTGTCCCGCAGGTACATGCATTGAGGAGGAGCATGGATTCCAAGACCAAGGACGGGCCAGAGTGATAGTAGTTTTTATTTTGAGAGTGATGTAATAAACAAACAACTTATTTTGGGAAACTCGGACTTAATGAACCCGAGTACTTATGTAAATTAAAAGACTTCCGCCGCTTGTTTATATTTTTATAATAATCCGGATTACGTCGCGCTTTTCATTTCATATTATTGTTGACTTAATTTAATTACTCATGTTTATGCGTTAATTAAGTCATTAGAAAATCCGGGTTGTTACAGATTGAGTTAGCTAACTTTCTAAATAATGAGAATGTATGAGAAATGTATGAGATTAAGAGAGTGAATTTATACTATGGCAAACTATAGAGTTGATTGATCGAGATAACTTGTCCCTGTCTAAATATGAAGTTTAAAGGAATAGTAAGATATTAAACTAATTGATTATGTATTGACTATACAAACGGAGAAATGCCTTAATATGTGATAATATAACGTTAATTATTCGCTTGTGGGATCTTATGTATAGTGTTTGGGTGACATGTGTTATAACATAAGTGACAAGGTTATTAATGAGAAGGTATGATATTAGATTTGTAGTAAATCGAGACTACGTGATAAGATATGAAATAAATTTTGTGACTATTAGTTGACGTAATATACTCATTTCTCTTGGAATTTTGAATGATTGTTGAATAGAGATGTATGTAGCTGCGTAATCAGTTTTATATATACCAGTTGCAGGGTTTAGTTCTGTATGTGATTTATGCTAATACATGGTAAGTTGTTTGGTATGGGGTGTGAGCTTGGATATCTACATGTGATTAATAGTAGTATAGTGTGGTGTTGTCAACTATGACCAAGGTTACGAGGGCGTAACCTAATTTTAAGGGAGATAGGATTGTAAAATCTCGGTAGTTGTGCCATTTTGATAGCATTGTTGATAAAATGTCGTGATGCGTTAATACTCTCAAGTGTGGCTATTGTGTGGGCCTTAGTCTAACAAGTCGGAGTAATTGTTGTGTTGTGTGTTCCGAACTTCTGGGCGAAGTTCTTTATAAGGAGGATAGAATGTGACACTCTGCGTTTTGGCTAGATATATCGCAGTGGTGAGTTTAAATGTTGGTTTGAGTAAGTACTTTAACTATCACGGTTTTGGCTCGAATTTAGGAGTATTTTGGTTGGACTTCTAAGTTTGGAGAGTTTTGGTTGAACTTCGGGACGAAGTTTCTTTTAAGGAGGATAGACTGTAATACCAGTAATTTAACAAGTTTTTATACCCGTAGCTTTAAATTCTTTTGGACTTATATCATGCGTTGTGGAGTTTAAATTGGATTCGGGATGCCAAGACTCGAGATGAAAAGAGGTGTAATGTCATATCGAAAATCTAAGTTAGGTCCTTTAAAAAGAATGATCTAGTTAACATGGAAAAGGGTGGCTCGATCGAGCAGGGAAAGGCTCGATCGAAAGGGAATTGAAAGAACTAAGGCACGTGAGCAGTATCTCTCTCCCAGAATCTGCCTCGATCGAGCAGGGAAAGCCTCGATCGAGCAACGGCAGTTTTAAGCATAGTGGGTTATTCTCTTTTATTAATAAATCCGTCCTAATTTCCTAATTTCTCCCTAAAGTATATTTAAGCCTAAGGTTTAGTATTCACCCTGATAACGTTAAAACTT
>JAUEKU010183580.1:0-10164 GCA_032274805.1 Gypsophila paniculata | reverse complement strand
TACGGACATAAAATAAAGTGGAAGTTGTGGAGCAATAAAATACAACATATAAACATTAATAAAACACAAATTCTTCTGAAAAAATTGTAAGTGTAAACATTTGATTATTTTCATTAAATTTGCTTAATTATTATGCTCATTATTAAGTAAATTGACACTATTATTAGGAATTTAAAATAGTCACAATTTACTTAATAATAATAATCGCAATATTATTAATAACTATGGAATATGTTTTAGTAACGAATACCACGTTATATGCATATGTAAAATCACCTGCAAGAAGGTGGCCAAAGAGCAAGAGCCTCCTCATTGGAAACATAAAACAAGCTCAAATAATCCTTCCATTCCAAGGCATTTTCTGCCTCAGGAATGAAGCTCGTACTCAACCTCACATGATTACTCGGCGAGTTCTCCTTAAAATACTTTCTCTTCTCCTCCGGAGGCAGACCGAAAAACGCTAATGTCGCCTTCTTCACGTCCTCGAGTACCTCAACTGACACCCCGTGATTAATGATCTGAAAGAATCCCCACTTTTCTGCAGCATTGCATATTGATTTTTGAACCACTGGATCATCCCAACTCGACATGTCGATAATTGGTATCGAAGACTCCTTTACGGTCGTTGGGTCCATAATTTGCATGTTACTAGGGCGTTCAGAATCAGGTTGTATGTATTGCTTAGGTAAATTGTCTAAATTCATTTCTGATAGACCTTTTACCCCGTGTCCTTCATTAATTACAAACTGAGTTAAATCATTCATTTTCGAGTTTTGAACTTCATTGAAACTAATTTCTTGAGCCATTTTTATGCTAATTTTTTGTGCAAATGTTGAAGTTTACTAATTAAATTAATGTAAATTATAATCAATTTAGAAAATGAATGTTGAATGTTTGAACTAGGAAAAACAAAGGTAGATTTTTGTTACTCTGCGTTTAGCTCCTCAAATATCGACGCAAAAGATAAGTAATATTTTCATTGTGAAGTACTTTTATAACAAAAAGACGAATGCATATAATTACTTCAATAAATATGATTATTTAATTTAATTTAAACGCATGTAATTACTTCAATAAATATGGATATTTAATTTATTTATAACGTTAAAAACTTAATGGATAAAAGTTACACATAAAATATAAATACTATTTAATTTATTTATAATGTTTAAAACTTAATGAATGAAAGTTACATAAAATATAAATACTACTTTCAATAAATGAGTAATCAAAACAATTGTATTCTTCGTAAATCATAATCTAATAAGTTATGTATCTCATCACGAGTTTTAATGTTTTTTCAATCGTACGGTGATGCGAAAGCAATTGGTCAAAATTTTCATAATAATCATCAATCATCAATATATAAATAATTCCGATATAATCATCAATCATAAATATATAAGCATCAAACATCAATATATAATCAATCATCAATATATAATAATTACAATCCTACATTCGTTTGATTTATAAATTATCAAATTACTTTTACACATTCCTTGTGCACTAACTTTGATCAACGTTTCTTTAAGTTATAAGTTACTCTCTCCAATTCACATTGTTTGTCATATTTACTTTTTGCACATTTTTCGATGCGCCACTCTGCGTAGTTTTCTTGATCTATATGTGACTTTTTTTGTTAAAATTATAATTTTATAAAAGATATTTTGATGACAAATGTAAATATTTTATCATATTAAGATTATTTATACATTTTTAATTATACACGGTCAAAATTTCAAATGTTTGGCTTCCAAAAAAAGAAAATGGGACAAACAATGTGGATTGAAGAGAACATTTTTATTTTTTTTTTCAAAATATCATATTAGTACATATATTTTTATAACAAGTGCGCCAATTAATTAAATGAATAATATTGTTTGAAACAAATGATTTTATCCGAACCAAGTATGATGGTAGTAGTTTTCAAGTCGAAAATAGAAAGGTAACAATCACAAAAAAAAAAAATAAATAAAAAAATAAATAAAAATAAACTATCAGTGGTTAGTTTTCAATATTCTTTATATAAAATTATAAAAATTTGATATCTATTCAACTCATGAGACAAATAAAATAAGATTCACATGACCACTCAATCCTATACGCAATTTAGTCACACTCCTATACACAAATCCAACTCTACTTTTTTTTTCATAAAACATCTACAACCTTCCAACCCAACCAACCACTACATCCCCACCACCAACCATCACCTCTAGCGCTCCCCTCCCCTAACTTGACCGTCGGCCTCCCCTCTCATCGATCGGCCAATGGTTCGCCCTCCTAAGCCCTGATGGCCCCACCATCAACAATCACAACACCGTAAACCCTAATACACCACCACCACCTCCCTACCACCAGCCACTACCTCCGACACCTACTTCCCTCATTGCCCGCTCATCCTATCGGTCGACCGCCCCTCAACATGACCGCTTCTCTGCCGCACGTATCGATGTGCATCCCTCTTCTCCTACTTAAGTCACCACCAACCACCACAACCCTAAACCCTAATTCAATTTTAGTTACAACCTGCAATCAATTGAAATTATTCATTCAAATGTAAAAATTGATGTTAAAAAATTGATTTTAGTAAGGATTTTTAGTCATAGTCAATTAATTGAATAAGAATTAAACAAATATATTGTAGAGATAAAATAGGGAAAATTGGGTAGGAAATATGATGAGAGGTATAGAATGAAATAGTTTGGACAAAAAAGTATAGGTTTGAGAAATTGTTTTACCGAAAAGAACATACATGGTATTTTTTTCCTCATATATCGCAAAGAGTATTAAAGTTGATCTAGATCGATGAATAATATCAAAGGTTCCCACAACAGGATTTGATTGATTGAATTGATGGTTTGTTTGAGAATTTAGAATTGGAATTCAATTTCGAAATTAAGTCATTTTCAATATTTGGGAAAGTTGGAGATTTAGAATTGGAATTGGCTTAATTTTTCATCAATTTCATCATAGTTCAAATTATTATTCCTTCAAATTCTACATATATATAGTAGTCATTTGAAACCTTTTTATTAATTTTTTTTCACACTTTTCAAATTCTAAGTATATACCGCATAGTAATCATTTGAAATCCTTCTATTAATTTTTTCCACACTTTACGATAAAAAATAATAAAATTTGAAAATATTTTTAAAAATCATCATTTTAATCCACCGTTATACGGTCTCATTATAATTTTTTTTTTAACGGTAACTCACATGAACTCTTCTCTACCCCTTCCAATTTCAATTTTGTTGGTTGTCAAACAAGTTTGATGAATTCGATTTAAAATTGAATTGAACGATTTTAATTAATAGAATTGAAATAAATGAAAACAAAATCAATTCCGAATTTTTCAAACACGAGTAAGACTCCTATGCAACGGGTGTACAAATGGGTCGCGTGAAACAGATCTGCTTTTACCCGAATTTAGGCTCCATTTGTTCTTTTCGGATTCTAAAAAGTCAAAAAGGGGGAAAAAATATTTGTGTCTTTGATTTCCAATGCGACATAATTAATACCCCTGAAAAAGTGTGAAAGACTGGAAGTCTTTTCATTTCTCACCTTTTGCTTAGTTACTATCACACTCAACCTCAGTCCCAAAATTTTCTCACGTGAAAAACCCCCAATTCCCAGTTCTTTCCCTTATTTTGTCCCTCTCACACCACAGTGAGTTCATATTTCTCATTTTTTCTTCTTTGCTTCCAAATTTTTAGTTTTTCTACGTCTTTTTTTTTATATATATAAATTTTGCACTGAATTATTAATAGTACTCACTAAAATAGTTTATCAAAAACGTTCTTCAAGCTACAATGGGAAAGAAGAGGCAAGCATCAAATGTAAGGAAAATGGGAAAAGGTGTAGAAGAAATCCCTATACAAGGTACATGCATGTAAAATTTACCTACAATTACATAAGATGTGTGTGTTTCATTTTTTTTTTTTTGTAACCACTTTATGTAACGACCTACAGTTGTTAATTCGAAGTTATATCTAGGTGTAGTAGAAGTTGCATGACAAATAACTTTTAAAGATCAACTTTCCATCTCATTTCATTAAGTTTCAGTTGATGTTTGGCTCATTTCTTGCCTCATTGCCATACTCGATCAAATTTGTTGAGTTTGTTGCATGCTGGAGGTTCATCCAGCTTGCTATTTTGTTCATCACAACGTCCTTGCCCCATTTCTGTTGAAGACTAGTAATGCTGGTCAATTCATAAACTCTTACCATCAAGGGCGTAGGGAGTGGGGTCTCAAAGCCACAATTTTTGGTGGCACAACGTAAAAATACAATATATAACTTAAATATAATGCATTTTTTGGTTAAATAAGACCCTGCACGGCCGCACTGTACAAATATTTTGGCGTCACCGCTGCTTACCATCTTCCAAATCCTTTGTGGTCTTAAGAAATGGTTGTTGTGTTTATGTGCTCAAATTGAGGGATTAAAAACGAAGCTGTCTGAAATTTAACTCAAAACAAAGATGCTGAATATCCTCCTATGTCGATTTTTTATAACTCGCAGTTTGATGTGCTTTATGTTTTCCTCTTTTTTGGGATTGGCAGAGAATGCCATATACATTTTCTCTGAATTGAGATAACTGTTCAAATATGATTGTCAGATTTGCCATGGAACTGAACATATGATACCTGTCTTTGCAGATTTCCGAAGTCCTTAAGCTGAAGTCTGAGTGTACTAAGTTCATCGAATCTGGTGAACAGATTTTGGAGAAGAGGAAATTGAACCAGACATTGCTGGCTAATCACAATACCTTGCTTGACTTGCTTGAAATTCCACAGCTTATGGACACGTATGTGATTGTAAATCCTAATTACAAGTGGTTGATAATCTTGAAAGTGCATTTTATAATAGTATTCTAACTGATTTCTAGGATGACCATGATATATCTATGTTTCTGTGATAAATTTACCGTCCCTTGGTGAATGAACTGAGTAAACGTATATTCTCATCTTTTTCAGAATTTCTCATGGTTTGTATGTGTTTTCGTTTGTTATCTTCTTTGTTGTGCATGCATACGTGCATTCGTCAATACATGTAGGTATCATGCTGCCCTTGCAGGTTCTTTATCATCAAACTAGGTGTTAATTTGCATAGATGCTGTTTTTAGGTCAGTTACTCTGTACAATGTACATGTTCATTTTTTGCTGCCTTCTTTTCTGTTACTAATTTACTATCTTTCATTTCTGAGATTACTACAAAAATTGTGTTTAAAATCATGACATGCACTATGCAGATGGGTAAGGAACGAAAACTACGACGAAGCGTTAAACTTGGAAGCTTTTGTGAGCAAGTTGTGCAGTATGCATCCAAAGTGAGGATTGTGTTATAAGTCTATTGTTCGTTATTTTTATCTCCGGAGTTTATCTTACCGGTTTTTTTGTTACATTTCTTCTTCTCTATCCTTTTTAGGATCCTTGTTATTTAGGCTTTGGCTGAAAAGGTTAAGCAAACGACTCAATCTCTGCTCTCACAGCTTGTCCAGAAGCTTAGATCAAATATTCAGGTACTAGCGGCTGATCTCGTATTTCTGTCTATTAGATGCATCAACGTGAACTAGGCTATTTATATTTGATGTCTTCTTGTTGCAGTTGCCAGAATGTCTTCGTATCATTGGATATCTACGTCGAATCGGCGTCTTCAGTGAGTATGAGATGCAGTTGCAGGTGAGTGTTGTCTTTAGCCATAATCTTTGGTGTAAAGCTACGACATGCCTACACGCGTTCTTTCTACCAGGATTTAGTTGGGTTATTCATCAGATTACATCTCACCTTAAAAACACTTAAGCATATGCTTCCAAAGATAACTGAAGGAGGATCTTTGGCAAATATCTTGGATCAGTGCATGGTAAGAATCCTTTTTAAGAGATTGATACTTTATATCAACTTGATACATTCTTGAACCGATTTGTAATTTATTGGCAATTAGTCTACCCTGATTGTCCATTGTTGATATGAGTCAAATATGACAAATTTTTATTTCTGGTGGCGAGCCAGTTTGTGATCTCACTTGTGTTTCAACTAATAAGCAATCTAAACTGCTCTACTGTCACTCTTTGATTTGTAATCGCTTGCTCTTTTCATCTTTTGAAAGATGTGCTAAAAAAATGTATTATATTTACATTTTTAAAGTTCTGCTGAACCTGGTACCTGTAACAGTATGGAGCAATGGGGCTTGGTTGGGTTGGATTGGATTTCCGTGGTCTGCTTCCATCACTATTTGAAGAGTAAGTATATTAACGAAATTTATTGATTGATGTGTTCTGTGAAACATTTGCCGTCTTATAGTGTTTTGCTCTCTTTCTAGGGCGGTTGTTAACTTATTTGTGAAGAATATCACTACAACTGTGGAGAATTTTCAGGTAAGGTACAGTGGAATGTGAGATTTTCAGCTGTGGAATAATAAGTTGATATCTTCTTTACCTCTAAATCTTTTCATAACTTTCCAGCTTGTCTTGGACTCGCATCGCTGGGTGCCGTTGCCAGCTGTTGGGTTTTCAGGTGGGACATCAATGGAAGACAACCAAGATGACGTGACTCCACCTTCATATTTGCTGGAGCATCCACCTTTTGCTGTCTTTATAAACGGTAAGTCATCCGATCTGTCTTTGCTATATTGAAAAGTTTTTAAATTTGGCTTGATCCTTCCCTTTCTGTCCATTCCAAGTTAATATCCATACATCGGAAATTACACAGCTTTTTATCCCTTCATGTCCTCAATCCAGACAAAGGGCTAAGGAAATGTCTAGCAATTGAGACCATAGATTCCTAGATGGCTTCTTATTATTTTTATAATTGCGTGGTGGCGAATGACGAGTCCTCTACAGATTTTGCGCTAGATCATTGTTTTTGTTTGAGGTGTGTGGGGACTCTGAATGTTTCCGACCCAATACCTGATGTATGAGTGTTATTAATATGCACTAAAGTTCATCATTCACCAAAGATAAGAAAATTTAGGGGAAGTTCTTAAAAAAATGCTAGCTGAAGGTTAGTATTTATACTTGTACAACTGTGAACTGTCCTTGAGAGCATCTGCTAAACCATTAGATCGATTCTCATGTGGTCATGTCTTTACGTGAGATACCTGGCCGGCTTATTTCTGATTTCTGACTTTCCACCACTGATTTCTGACTTTCCACCACTGATGTTACCAGGCGTGTCATTAGCAATGAATGAGCTACGCCTATGCGCCCCTGTATGTCTGAAAAATATACTCGCTCAGGAGTTAGTGAACGGCTTGAAAGCTGTTCATAACTCATTGCTGAGATACAACGAGACACGGATGCTTTGGGAGAATGAATCCACACTTTTCTTCTCACTTTGCCGAGCATTCTTGGAGGTGAGAAATTATTCAAGTTATTTCATTATACTACTCGTCTCACATTCATCTTCCTAATTCGGCCGTTTTGTTGCAATTATATATTACTCCGTTTTCTTTGAAAATATAATTTTGTAGAAAACAAATATGCATATTTGTTCTTATATACACTATGGCACGTACAATGTACGACGTTGTAATAAGTATTAATTTTAATTAAATTAATCTTTTGCTTCTTTCTCTTTGTATACAAGTATTATATTTAGCCTTCTTATACAAGAGTACTACTCTGTGTTGCACAATCTCCTCAGATTTGTTTGTGAGAAATTAACATTGGACTTTTGTATAGTTTAGTCTGAGCAATTTGTTCTTATATACTCTATGGCACGTACACTGTCCACACAATGCAAATTTAACAATTCGTTAAGCCTTGTATATGATATTGAGACGATTTTTACTCGTGGCATTATGAATAAATTACGCTTTTCAATCCATGAAAATTAAGCTTTACCACCAAAAATTTTGGGAAGACATAATGTGTTTTAACTAATCCACGTGATATCATGCTTTTGTTTATCACCAGCTAGTATTAACTTTAGGTACAAAACCTTCTTCCCCTTACATTAGAGTTTCCCTTCATTTTTTTATAGGACTGCCTTACCATTGTCCATCACATTATAGCCAAAAATGATTTAAAATAAAATAGTTGTTATGGTAAATTTAAAACTTTATTTATTTAATGAAGAATAATAAAAACTAATATTAAACTGTGAAAAAAAAAAGGTTTATAACTCATTCGTCAATGGAAATGCTAACATCGAATAAGCATATAAATATAATATTATTTTAGTTACTTTCTTATATGATAGTCTTATCCTAAGATTATGAAAAAATAGACCCACAGTATCTATAATCCCATTTGATGGGGCATGTTATGCCGTACAACCCGCACTATGCCGCTGGACCCAATTCATTATTCAACGACTTAGTCATGCTAATCAGAGCATAAAATATTAGAATTTGAGATGGGGGAAATATAATTCGTAAAGTAGAGAGTTTATTATCGATATCAATTGTTAATTATGTTGTGTTACATCAACAATGTCGATTATTTATAATACTCCAACTAACGGTTAGAATGTTATAAGTAACGTTAAACTGTAACACAAGTAAGAGACATATTTAGAATTGGAGGCTTTTCATTGACTAATCATACGATGACATGATACATCCATTGTACGTAATAATTATTTTATATATATTAATTTTGAAAACTCAAATATATTAATGACTACATGTGAAAGATAAAGAAATAAAATCTTAAAGTTTATTGATCAATAACTCAAATTACACAATTATTATATATAATAATAATACGAAGTATATCCCTATTAGTTTATCTAAAAACATACTTCGAAAATGAACTGACGTTACCGAGTAACAATACCATTTTTTCACACACTTAAAATTCTCTTTGTCCAATTTATAGATGATGCATTAAACTCAGTACCTCTCTATAACGCCCTATCATCGTCTATTATATTTTAGCAAATTCAAGAGTACCCTTACCATCGTGAGCCTTCCTATAGAAATACAAAGTATAATCAGAATACAACACATTCTTATACTTAGCCACTTCTCCATTCTTCTCCAACAGCTCCTCAAACGGGCCGATCACCTCGGTCGGCCTCGGGTTAGTAAACAAAGGGATCGAGATCCTGTCCTTGGCCCCATTGGCGATCACCCGATGCTCAACGCTCTTGTACCGCCCATTGCTCATGATCTGTAACGCGTCACCAACATTAATAACTAAAGCCCCTTGGATCGGGGGCACGTGGACCCAGCTCTCTCCATCGGGGGCCCGAACATAGAGGCCTCCGATGTGGTCCTGTAAAAGAATTGTGAAGGTGGAGACATCTGAGTGACGGCCCACCCCGACTGTCAGGTTTGGGTCAGGGCACTTTGGGTAAAAGTTTAGGTTTATTCGCTTTGAGCCCGTCAAAAGTGACCACTTCTTGTCGTCGAGGTTGTCGATTCCGAGACCGGTCATTAAGGCTTGCACTAGTGGTTGGATTACGGTCTCGCATTGTCTCATGTAGTTTAGAAGTTGGTCCCTAGACAAATACAACGTTAATATCATAGTATATCAAACTAGTCAATGATATACGTTATAAATATGTACTCGATCATTTATTTTTTAACGTTTATTTTTTAATTGATCTTTCAGAAGACCCCTAGACACAGGTAAGTGGACAAAAAATACGTATCATTGGATTTGAGTTTAGTAAAAAAAAAAAATATATGTCCAAGGTAAAAACAAATAAATGAACCATCAGAAAATTAAAAAAAGCCGTAAAGAAGTGGTCAAGTAAATTAAAGTATTCAGCAAAGAATTATAATAGTTGCACATTTACTAGAAAATTCGACCTTAACTTGCTGCAAAATTGGTTAACTATAAACAAAAGCAGAATTTATTAAGATAAAAAAAATGCATAAAGTGTGGAGTTATATATACATGCATTACTTCGTAAAATTTTTGAAAATTTAAAAAAGTTAACGTTTGATGATAATGACCTTATAAATTATAGCTACACAGTCTAACATTACCTTTAAAAAAAGAGCAGAAAAAAATGTATGGTGAATATGATTTTGTATTTTGGTTATAAAGATCACAAAAATGTTGACTTTATAACATATTTTTTCTTCATAGTCTTATATCATTATGTAAGGTCAATCAAATGCATGGCTATTTAATTACGGACATAAAATAAAGTGGAAGTTGTGGAGCAATAAAATACAACATATAAACATTAATAAAACACAA
>JAUEKU010183569.1:0-10165 GCA_032274805.1 Gypsophila paniculata | reverse complement strand
CTAATGAGTTGTAAAGTAGGTAAAAATAGGGGTATAATAGTTTTTTGCTCAAATAAAGTTACCCAATATAGAAAGTGTTAACAATTGACTTGTACACCCATAAATGAAAAGTGTTAACAAATGACCGAGACAGAGGGAGTATATCATTGGTGGTATACTGGTATATGAGTATGTATAATCACTTCATATTTTATTGAGTTCTGAGTTTCTAAAAAGTTTAAGAGCTAAATTGTAAGTTTTTTAATATACATTGCAAGTCAAAAATTTTATTCTAAAACTCAACAATTTTATAAGAAAACATTAAAATTTTACAAAAAAAAAAAATCAATAAAACATAAAATAAGTTATATTATCACGGGTGCTATAATCTACTAATTGGTTAAAACAGATCAAGTATTTGGAATAAGACAAAAATAAAATAACAAAATGTGTATGAAAGAATAAAAGATTTGTCTTATATGTACAAGTGAAGCGATATTTGACATATTTTATTATTAAGACGGATATATTTATGTTAAGGAAGAAGTATTGTTTATAATGAGGGGGTGGTAACCGGTAAGAGAAGGTGTGGGGAAGGTTTGGTACGTAGAGATGTGCGATTTTGTTACGTGTATGTGGGGTATATTCCACGAACGGACGAACCTAAATTCTAGAACATGATTCACGCCACTCAAATATTAGTCCTTCATTTCCATAAACAATACTGTAAATAATTATCGTCTTAAATCAAGTTTAATGAGAACACTTTACAATTATTATAATATATATACTCTCTTTTATTCAAGAGGTTCTCTAAGTTTATTTTTTAACATTATTTATAACTAAAGAGCAACTTTCATATGCCCGACAATTTATAAGATAAAATAAAATCATGCGTAATTTTGTTTGATTCGTCTTTGTGAGTACATTAATAATATCAAATTTTTATATTTTTTATCAATCCAAAATAATAGACATTGTTGGTGTAAAATGTATGTCGGCAAATATGAAAAAGTAAATGTAAATAAATGGATGGATAGGAGGGAGTATTTCTTTGGATAGTTTAACGTGTGTCTACCAAGTACATGTTATTGATTTTAATTATATAAATTGGGAAAGAATCTCATGGAAAATTAATATATTTGATGTCCATTTCAATTTCCTAACAGAAATTCTTTTCTTATATGTGTATTTTAAAATCATTAACGTCTACCTAATGAACATATCATGTATAATTAAAAAAGGGAAATTCTACGTGGTACCCTCGTATTTTTTCGAATTCTACGTGGTACCCTTATTTTTCAAAAACCTACCTGGCACCCTCAACTTAATGAAAAACTTCTTAAAATACCTTAAATATTCAAATCCTCCTTTTTAGTTGTATATTATGCACTTTTTATTAATTTTTATGGCACTATTTATTAAACCGTTAATTTATATGTAACTTATTCACCTATAAGTATACTTTTACTACAAAACTTAACTTTATTAGAAAGTCGATTTTTACTAATTTGAGTATTATAAAATTTTTTTCCTAAGTTAAGGGGTACCATGGAGAATTTTGAAAAACAAATAATATCATGTAGAATTCGAAAAAAAAAGAGGTTACCGCCTAGGATTTTCCTAAAAAAAGACAAAATATCACCTAGAATTTTTCAAAAATAAGTTGGATATGAGAAAGTATAAATAACCCTTCAAATCTTGACTTTCTTTTTCCCTCGCTTCCCTCATTTTCCACCCCTCCCAAAAGAAAAACCCTTCACAAGCAACAACATAAACAAAGTCTCAATCAAAAAAAAAAAAAAAAATCCACAAATTAATTCATTTTTCCCCAAATTTCTAGGGTTTATACGAATCATATCTTTCAATTTATCCATGTTTTCTTTCAAACTCTGTTCTTTTTATCGAGTTCTCTGTACTTGACCCTTTTTATTCGGGTCAAGCACAGATATTCTTTGACTTAATCAACTGATTTTTTTTTTCATCGGATTTATTCTTTTTGTTTGATCAAGTTGAATTTCGCTTCCGATTCGATTTAATTTAATTCAGTCCGTCGTCGATTCGTCTGGTACGTCGATCACATTTTCTTTGCTGCTGGTGTTTTTTTGTTGAATTATTTACATAATTCTTAGGACTAAAATGTGATTGTTATAATGATTTTTTGCGATCAAATTCGATCGCGTTTTAGTCATACTTATCTTGTCGTATGCATATGACGGTCTTATTAGAGAATTTACGGCTATACAGCAGATATAAAAAGCTTACTACTTTGTGAATAATGTATGAATTGTTCCGAAATGTTCTAATTTTTGAGTAATTGTTTGTACAGTTATAAAAAAATCTTACGTGAGACGGTTTCACAGTAGTTTTATTGCGAGATTCTCTCACATACGAATTCTAGTGTAATTTGGTGTAAGGGTCTTATATTAAGGTAATGCAGTCGGTTTCACAGAAGACCTACTCTTATCATTAGGGTTTTTTAATTGGTTCGGGTACGTTTCATTGAATTACATGGCGGGGAAGGATGAATTCTCGACGGAAGAGTTAATGAAGATGGCAATTCTGACAGTAGAAAACTCAGCCACGCTTCCTGGAAAGAGCTTATCGTCATCATCGAACGGATTGTCGACCTTGAACGGGGAGCAACATGGGGGATTTGGAGTGGGTGGTGATGGGGAGAAGGCACCTTCAATAGGGCATGTACTGGGGTCGAATTCAGGTAAGTTATCTAAATTTGAAAAGAGTGAGCATTCTTTTGATGTTGTTATTGATTTGCTTCGTGTACTTTTCTCATAGACGGTTTTTCTTGGTGACTAACCTGCCATATATTGTACTCCTATGTATTATTCAGTAATTTGTGATCGTGTTCTATGGACTAGGGTGAAATGTGCCGTATTTATCTTCGTCTGCTTTTTATATTTTTTTATGCTTGTGGAAGAGCGTCTTACTTAATTGAGTAATGTTGCATTCGACGTTTCAAGTCATTTAATGTTTTCACCTTTTCACGTAGTAGTCGTGATTGGTGATGCTCCCTCCATTCCAATTGATCGTTATCATCTCCCTTTTAGGTCGTTCCAACTGATTGTTTGCAGCTTCCTTTGTGAGTCATTTCTAATTGGTTAAGTTACAATTATACCCATTTCTTCTTACCGTCTCATTACCCCCATTTATAAGCTTCAGCCAGCCACCACCTACGAGGCTACGGCCCAAGAACATCCACCGTACAAACCACTGAGACCACCCTCCTTTGAACCCGAAAACCCCCAGCACAACTACCCATAACCATCATGGCCATTTACAACTACTAGCAAACAATGGCTAGAGGGTTAAAGATGATAATTTCAAATCTGGTGTTATTTAGCTTTATTGGAGTTTGATGGGTTTGAGGGTGATAAAGACGGTGATTTGATGGTGTTTTGGTCTTTTGGCTATGTCTGGTGGGCTGAAGATGGAGGAAGAGGAAGATTGTGGGTTGAAAGGAAAAAAGAGGGTTTGTGAGTAGGAGTGAAAATGAATTTAAACCGCTTATTTCCTTCTACCCAAAAGTCCCTGCAAAAATCAAATGATAACATTCGGCTGTAAAGGAGGGAGTACCTAGCTAAATTTTTCTACGTGGAGATTCAAAGATACACTGTCTGCTGTTTCCTCATGAGGGTTGCCTCTTGTTCTTATTCTTGTAGATGCAATTGATTTTAAAGTTATCTTTTGTGTGAAAGGGAAAAAGTGTGCTGGCTTGAGGTCTTGTTATCATGCATTTGGTGGCAAAAATAATTATGTACTTCGCCTTGTTGCGCTCCATGTTCGAGGGCTTATGGTGATGAAGTGGGCTAATGTGTTGTATTTTAGTCATGCTGTGTAATGACGTCGCCAATATATTGCCACTAGGTAAAATATACATGCGTTGTCGACCAATATCAATGATTCTTGTGAATATATTTATGCTTCTCAAGAATTTCTCGATATAGGGTTATGCTATAGTAAGATGTAGGATTTTGGTGTAGGTTATATTATATAGGAAATGGAGGGTAACCATGTATTTTAGATGCAATGAATTTGATTTTAGACAAGAGGCTGTTGCCGTGGTTGCGCTTGTCAGGTCTTTAGTTCTGTATGTTAAAGACTTGTCACTGTCGTTCCATTCGTTACAAAAGCTTCTTATTTTTGGGTTAAACATGTGTCACAGTATCAGCAGTAATGGCATATCTCATTTGAAATGATTCTTTTTAATCTGTCGAGAGTGAAGCCATAGGCGTAGAACAATTGGGAAGTGCGCTTTCTTATTTGATTCTCCAAGTCAATGTGATATGTAATTAGGATAGAAAGGAAGTGAGTACATAATAGTTATGGGACACTTGAAACTTCAGGTATCTTGGTTTAAGATGCTCCTGGATTGGATAAAGTATGCAGCATTATGAGGGACATATACATGATTAATTTTTCAGTAAGAAAGTTGGTATGCTTAAGATTTAAAGCAAAAGCCATTCTTAAAGAATTTTAAACGTCTATTGTATACAAAGCATTGATTTACAGATTATCCACTTTTTTCCCTTTGAAATTTTTCATTGTAGCAAGTGTGGTGCTATCTTCTAAAGTAGCTGTTCTGAAATGGTTTGTTCATCCTTCTGAATATGATAGAGAGTGCTGGTGGTAAGGTGATATGGGACAGGCTACTGATACGGCGTATCTTATTTGAATGTAGTCTTTTTACCATGGCAAAAGCCAAATAGTCGAACAGCTTTCATATTTGATGGTCCAAATTGATGCGATATGTAATTGGTTTATTGAAAAAGCTCGCTATTGAGTAAGATGGTAGTCAACTAGTCATGTTACACTTATAACTTCAAATATCGTGGATCATGATGCTATTATACTGCATTATGCATGTGGTAATAAAATCAGTTTAGTTTTTCAACTACAAAGTTTTGTCTGTTGTAGATTTGTTACAAATGTCGTTCATAAGAGAATCCCCATTTAACCTGTTGAGAACATTCACGTACTGTCCTCACTCTTTGTCCTTGTGATTGCTTTATTGGCAACTGCAGTGCTTTTCTTTCTCTTTCATTTAACCTGTTCAATATATCCATATCATTGATAGATCACTTAAATGTTTATTAATGCCTGAACCAAATTCATATCTCCAGAATTCTATCGTCTTATAAGACTGCGTTTATCTAAGATCGGTAGTTTGATGCCTAAAGTATCTGGGATTTCTCGACAAATCCTTATTCTTCAAAGAAAACAGTTTTTCTAAGAAGGTCTGTTATCCTCTGATTATGACAGAGGGCACTGGTGGCAATGGGTCCTGGGGAAGGCTAGCGGCCACAGACTCCAAAGCTCACCTTGATCGCAATGATCCTAATTATGATAGGGATGAGGTGGTCCTCTGCTCTCTTCTTGTCGTCCAGTGTTTAACTGTGTTGACACCTTACATATCTTTTTAGTAGACTCCTCAATGTTATTTTGCCGTACCATATAATGTATCCTAATTTCTTGCTGTATCAATGGTGTTGTAGTCGCTTATACTAGATTTTGTTCATGCACTATGCAGGAGTTTTACAAACAGGTTGGGAAAGATGTAACCGATCCTTCGGATGATTACAAAAGTGCTGTGGCGTCAATAATTGAGGAGTACTTCAGCACTGGTGTTGTGGAAGTTGCAGCATCTAATCTTGCAGATCTAGGATCGAGGGAATATCACCCTTACTTTATAAAGATGCTTATATCAGTGGCTATTGATAGGCATGATAAGGAGAAGGAGATGGCCTCTGTTCTGGTTCTAGCACTTAATGTAAATATCATTAGCCGAGCACAGATAAGTCAGGGTTTCATCCTGCTACTGGAGTCTGCCGATGAACTCTCAGCTGATAATCCTGATGCAGTTAATGTGCTTGCCTTATTTGTTGCTCTGGCTATTGTTGATAACATACTTCCTTCAGCGTTTGCTACACGGGTGCGGGAGATTCTTCCAGAATCTTCCAACGGGTTGCAGGCCATCCAAGTTGCTGTCAACCGGTATCTCTCGACTCCGTACCATCCAGAACTTTTAGAGCGGAAATGGGGTGGTAGAACTCTTCCTACTGTTGAGGAAATGAAGTATGGAGATACACTAACCGATGATTTGTTGAGAAAATATGTGGGAAACGGGGATACGATGGAAATTTGTAAGTTCATCAGAGAATTGGGAGTCTCATTTTATCATCATGAACTTGTGAAGAAAGCTGTAATTCTTTCCATGGAAAATCAAGCAGCTGAACCTCTCATAATAAAGTTATTGAAGGAAACATCTGAAGAAGGCCTCATAAGCACCAATCAGATGATAAAGGGGTTCTACAGAGTGGAGGAAAGTCTTGATGACCTCTCCGTTGGCATTCCGTTAGTCAGATCGTTGTTTGAGTCCTTGATATCTAGGGCAATTTCCGAAGGTTGGCTTCACAAATCTTTCTCGAAATCAACTTCTGAGTATGATATCGTGTCAAGAGAAGACAAGCTCAAACGATACAAGGAAGAGGTTGTCTCAATAATTCATGAATACTTCCTCTCTAATGACATTTCAGAACTATTTCAGAGTCTCGTAGATCTTGGGGCTCCAGAGTTGAACCCGATTTTCCTAAAGAGACTCATAACTGTTGCCTTGGACCGGAAAAACAGGGAGAAAGAGATGGCATCCATTATTTTCTCTGCTCTTCACATAGATTTGTTCTCCACTGAAGACATTGTGAAAGGCTTTGTCCTGCTGCTAGAATCTACGGAAGACACTTCGTTGGATATCTTGGACGCATCGAATGAGCTTGCTCTATTCCTTGCCCGGGCTGTGATCGACGATGTTCTGACACCACTAAACTTAGATGAGATAGCTAGCAAGCTACCATCCAACTGTAGTGGAATGGAAACTGTGCAAATGGCTAGGTCTCTTGTTTTTTCTCGTAATGCTGGCGAAAGAATCCTGAGGTGTTGGGGAGGTGGGCGTGGCTTGGCCATAGAAGATGCTAAAGAAAAGATCAGAAGGCTTCTAGAAGAGTACGAAAGTGGAGGTGTTGTTGGGGAAGCGTGCCAGTGTATTAGGGATATCGGGATGCCTTTCTTCAACCATGAGGTAGTGAAGAAGGCCCTGATCATGGCTATGGAGAAGAAAAATGACAGAATGCTCAACCTTCTACAAGAGTGCTTCACAGTCGGGATCATCACTATCAACCAGATGACTAAAGGGTTTGGTCGGGTCAAGGATGATCTTGATGACTTGGCGCTTGATATACCGAACGCCAAGGATAAATTTCAATCATACGTGGAGAACGCCAGGAAACGAGGGTGGATTCTACCATCCATCGATATGTGTGTGGAAGCAGCCTCGGCAGTTGCAGTTCCTGTTTGATGTTTACTTCTGCCATCTATAACTGTTTTTGTTCATACTCCTGCTTACTCGGCACAAGTTGACGGCAATTTTTTTTTAATTTGGTGGTGCATATACTGTATTCCGATATGTAAATCCCGATGTATTAAGTTCATTCACTGACTTACTGCTGACATTGATACCTTATACTTCTTTACATTGACAGATGTTTTTATTGGTGCTGGAAGAGGTTTGTAAATCTAATAGGGACTAATGTCATGGTAACTAAATAATTTGACCATTTGTTGGCAATACGAACTTTCTTTTTCTTTCATGTTTATCTGATCTCGTGTTTTAGTTTGATTGCCTACCTACTATCTAGTGTATTCTGACTGCTTGACAGATACGATTCGAAAAATCTCATTTGACAGATCTTACTTAATTCTATTCGTGCCTCAACGGATGAAAATAATCTGAACAGTCTGCATTCTGCCTACTCTAGTTGTCTTCTGTTCTTAGTCTACCCGTCAGCTCGACCTCAAGAACACATACCTGATGGGCTGACAACCACAAGGCCAATTGAATAGAACTGTCAATTGTGAGTAACCATCTAGTATCACGATCCGGATCGATCTTGACCATGTGCTCTACGGGTCGAAACCTACTTGTCTCTGGTACCGGCAGGTAGCCATCTATACCGCTTATTTTGGTTTCATAAGTAATTAATGTGATCTCTGTCTTCATTTATTTGTCTGTCAACAACGGTGTATCAAAAATATAGAACAATTAATCGAGACAGATAGAGCAGTATTCCTCCAACCCCAATTAATGACTAGATCGTCTGAGTGGTAACGAGACTAACGACGGTTTTCACAGGTTTGCAGTGTACTATTTTTAGAGCTCTGAATTAAGATCCAGGGACAAGTAGGAAGTGAATTGAATTATAGATCTGCAGAAGAAGTTGGTGAGTATGTACTAATTTTGTTAATGCCCATATCTTCTGGACTTTCTGTCAGTATGTACTGCATGCAGATGCAGTAAATGTATGCCATTTTAGGTGGGATTTTTGGCATTACATACAGTAACTATCTGAGGTAAAGTCGGTAGTTTGTCCAATGGCCACGATAATTACTAAAACGGTCGCTATAATAAATGGTTATAAAATGTATGACACTTAAGACATCACTTATAATTATATATCAAAGAGTAACGCCACATTTAGACAATGTGATCTTATTATAAGTTAAAACTAGTTTAATGGCCCGTGAAAGTTCACGGAATTGTTTATAATAGCATCTAATATATACAACGGATAAACAGAAATCATTGTTTGAGCCAAAAATTTCATAAATTATGTGTTTTAACTTTGATCTTCACTTAATGTGTGATTTTTTTTAGGAAGTATACATGTTACTTAATATTTTTATTATACAACATTTTTTTAAAATTAATTTTTGACAAATTACGTCAAAGAGGAATACTTTTTCACATCAAGAATACAATTATCTCATTCTCTCCAAATATTTTTTCAACTTCATCTCTATTTTCTCTTTGAACTTAACGTATTCGATGTATCTATATGCCCCGTGCATTTATGATTATGTCTTTTTATAATAATTTTATGCTTAACATTTAGAATAAAATACTATCTTTAAGAATAAATAAGTTCTTTTTAAAAAATGATTACACGACTATAAATTGTACACAAAAGTTCTTTTGTGAGACCGTCGTACAATATACTTATTTTGCAAGCTCTCATAAAAAATTAGTTTTTGCTTTCTTTCTTTCTTCATTAATTTGGGTAAATCTCACGGTGTGAGACGATCTCACGTGACATTTATCCTTATTCATTTTGGTTCACCACATTTCACATTTGTATATTATTCATTCATTTAGAATATCATCGAAATTTCTCGCAATATATAAGAACAAATATATTCATAAAGGATAATCTTGTTTGATTTGTCATTATAACAACATTAAGAATATCAAATTTCGATAATTTTATATAATGTCACACAATTTTGTAGTGAGAAAATATTTATCTTTTATCTTCTTAATAAAAAATATGAATTAAAATTAATTTTTGTAATTCAAAAGTCAACATATGATTAATATTAAATAACATTATTAATTACCAAAAATAATTTGAATATTAGTTTAAAAATATTTCGACTTTATTTAATATTTATTATGATGTATTCCTTTTATTACTAAATCTTAACAATATTAAAAGAGAATGCCACATGATCAAGAATTTATTTTTGTACGCATGACAATTTTTGTGAATATTTTAGTTTCACATTGTGAATATGTTTATTATCTATTACTAATATAACACCTTGACTTTGTGAGCCTTAATTTTATCTTGAAAATATAGTCGTTTAATTTGTTGAATATGTGCAACATTTTAAATACTTCATTTTAATTGTGTTAATGTAGCCCTTATATTTTGTGAATACATAAGATATTACTCCCAAAAAAAAATGTTTGCTTTTTTATTTTTTAAATTTGAAAAAAAAAATTTAAATATAAGATAGATTCTTCTTTAGATAAAAAAAATATAAAGTTTATCCTTTAGTTTAGGACTGTACGTTTTAGTGAGCAGGTTCCTTCTATTGTTTGAACATATCATGTGGTTGTGAATATGTTAACATTTTTGTGTAAAAATATTAGTTTAGTTTTGTGAATATTTCAGTGTTAATTTATGAATATGTTATATAAGTTTTATATAAAATTTATATAAAATTTGATGATCACTTACACGGGTAATTGATAATTTATAAAGATAATCTTAATTTAAGAATCTTAATCTAAATAAACACAAAAATCACAAATACAATTTTTAAATATATTAGA
>JAUEKU010183558.1:0-10166 GCA_032274805.1 Gypsophila paniculata | reverse complement strand
TCGCAGATCGGAATGCTTATTGGGTTTCCCCCCATCATTCCGACGCCCAATCACGCACGACGGGCTCCTCCCGTCCGTTGTGGTAATCGGGGCTCTCGGAGTACAAGTTGGGTTTCCCCTCCCTGCGAGGCCAATCGCAGATCAGAATGCTTATTGGGTTTCCCCTCATCATTCCGACGCCAAATCACGCACGGCTTGTAGGGCTCCTCCCGTCCGTTGTGGTAATTGGGGCTCTCGGAGTACAAGTTGGGTTTCCCCTCCCTCCGAGGCCAATCGCAGATCGGAATACTTATTGGATTTCTCCTCATCATTCCGACGCCAAATCACGCACGGCTTGTAGGGCTCCTCCCGTCCGTTGTGGTTTTTCGCAGCCTTTCGCCGCGTAGGGCGTTACCCCCCACCTTTAACGGCGTCTATGCACGGCTTGCGGTAAGTACCTGCCTGTGTCATAATTTTACACGGCCTTCTGCCGCGTTTTTGGCCTTAAGAGGCGTTTGTGCACGGCTCGCGGTATAAATCTGCTTGTGTCATAATTTTCACGGCCTTCCGCCATTCTTTTAGCCTTAGAAGGTCAACATTGCTTTGTTTGTGGTGTGCACGGCTTTCCGTTGGCTGTTTGTTCACTTAAGGATTTTCAGTTAGTTTTCTTCTTTTATATATTTAAGTATTTATTACTATCTTATTCCCATTTGTTCATTTATTAGCCGTGGAAATAGTGAATGGACAAAATGACATCTTCTTTATTTAAAATGAGATAACTTCAAGGGGTGCCAACATATCTGGTCACTCCTTTTATACAAAATATTTTTTCAGTGTATCCGCGTTCCAGTGAGAGGGAAGCTCGCGGCCTTCCATATCCATCAGACGATACGTGCCTAGCCGCATAACTTTTGTGACTCTGTACGGCCCTTCCCACGTTCCTGACAACTTTTCGTGCACATTTCCTTTGCTTGTTGCTTTTGCTTTTCGGAGAACAAGGTCGTTCTCTTTAAGCTCTCTTCCGTTGACCCGTCAGCTGTAGGTTCTCCGGATCCTGTTCTGATACACCACCAGATTTGATCTGGCTTGGTCCCTTACTTCTTCGAGGAAATCAAGGGACTCTGCTTGCAATGTCTCGTTGGCCGATGGTTCGTAGTCCCTACTGCGCACCGTGGGAATATAGGCCTCGATGGATAGCAAGGTTTTGGACCCATACAGTAAGTCGAATGGTGTGTGGCCCGTTGACTCCTTCTCCGTCGTTCTTATTGACCATAGTACGCTCGGCAGTTCGTCGGCCCATGCCTCTTTTCCTTAGGCCGTTGAGGATTTGCTTGTTAGCGGACTCGGTCTGGCCGTTGGATTGAGGATGACAAAGGACGGAGTAGGCGACGACGGTGTTAAAGGGTTCGAGCCAATCTCTGATGGGGTTATTGTCGAACTGTCTGCCGTGGTCAAACACCATTACTTTAGTAACACCGAACTGCGTTATAATATTATGCTAGATGACCCTTCGGACGGCTGGCTCGGTGATGTTTACCACGGCTTCAGCTTCAACCCATTTGCTGAAATAGTCAACACCCACTATCAAGAACTTCCGGCCTCCGACGGTCGTAGGGAACTGCCCAAGGATGTCCATCCTCCATTGAGCGAACGGAACTGGACTGAGCGCCGGTGTAAGCTCCCTCGCCGGCATATGAATGTCAGCCCCGTGGATTTGGCAATTCCTGCACCGACCACTTAGCTTCTTCGAGTCTTTTAACATCGTCGGCCAATAGTATCCCGTCCGCAGGGCTTTGTGTGACAAGTTCCGGCCAGACACATAATGGCCGCAGGCTCCTGAGTGAATTTCATTAAAAATTATTTGCCCATCTTCGAACTCAACGCATTTGAGCAGGGGACTAAAGAATTATCTTCGGTACAATTCGCCATTATAGATGACATAACCGCAGCTTGTTCGTTTTATTTTTGCAGCCAATACCCTGTCTTCAGGCAGCTCGCCTGTCTTCTTAAACCTCAAGATCGGACTCATCCAGCTTTCTCCTTATTTGACGACGGCCACCGTTCGCCGACCTTTAGTGCTTCTCTTCGTTATAATCTCGACGGTGACCATTTTCGGCACGTTTTCAATCGTGGCGCTTGCTAGCTTGGCCAAGGCGTCAGCCTTGTTATTCTGGGACCTTGGGTCACCGATGACCTCAAAGAACTTAAGTTTTTTGGCAAGGTGTTTTACCATGTCCATATATTTGATCATTAACTCGTCTCGAGCCTTATAGTCTCCGTTGCTCTGGCTCGCCACTAGCTGGGAGTCTGTGCGCAGCGTTATATTTTCTGCCCCCATGGTCGTAGCCAATTTGAGTCCCGCGGCTACAGCTTCGTACTCCGCCTCATTGTTCGATGCTGGTAAGGCAAATTTCAGAGCTTGTTCGAACTCGGCTCCGTCCGGAGCGATGATCACAACTCCGGCTCCTGATCCTCCGATGGTTGCGGATCCATTGGTGTATAATTGCCACATTTCTTCGGCGTCGCTCACGAAGTAGGGCTGGGAGCACTCAGCTAGAAAGTCTGCTACGGCTTGAGCCCTTATCGATGTCCGCAGAGTGTAGCGGATGCCGTACTCTGATAGTTCGATCGCCCACTTGAGGAGTCTTCAACACTTCTCGAATTTCTCCAGCGGTTCATCGGTTCTTACCTTGATTGGATGAGCTCCAAAATAGGGTCGGAGCTTTCTCGCCGCTATGACTACGGCGTAGGCGGATTTCACTATCATCGGATAGTTCTTCTCCGATGGCCCCAGGGCATGACTCACAAAGTAGATCGGCTGCTATTGATTGTCCTCTTGCCTTAATCTCTCCACGCTGACCGTTGTGGCCGTTACAGCGATATATAAGTACAACGTCTCGTCGACTGTTGGCCGCGCGAGGGTAGGTAGTTCGATGAGGTGGACTTTCAAAGCCTCGAATGCACTCTTTTGTTCTTTCACCCATTCGAACCCTACGTTCCCCTTGAACACTTTGAAGAAAGGTGTTGACTTGTCCGTCGACCTTGATATGAACCTGACAGGGCCGCCATTCTACCAGTCAGCCGCTGCACTTCCCGTATTGACTTAGGGTCTGGTAGATCAATAATGGCCTGCACTTTATCCGGGTTGGCGTCTATTCCCCTTGCACTTACCAGGAAACCAAGGAATTTTCCTGATCGGACGCCGAAAGTGCATTTTTTCGGATTTAGCATCATCCGATATTTCCTGAGGGACTTGAAAGTTTCTCTCAGGTCGTCCAGGTGTTCCGCGTCGAACTTGCTTTTGACAATTACATCGTCTACGTATACCTCTACGTTCCGTCCTTTTTATTCGCGGAATACTTTATCCACTAGCCATTGATACGTTGCTCCGACATTTTTCAGTCCGAACGACATCATTTTGTACATGTATACGCCACCGCTAGTGATGAATGCACACTTTGATCTGTCCTTTTTTTAAGGAAAACTTAATGATATCCCAAGAAAGCATCGAGAAAACTTAGCGTCGAATGTAAGGCGGTTGAGTCTACCAACTGATCTATCCTTGGCAACGGATAACAATCTTTCAGACAAGCTTTTTGAGGTTGGTGAAGCCACACACATCCTCCATGCTCTGGACGCTTTTTTGACCATGACAACGTTGGCCAACCACTCCGGGTAGTCGCATTTTTCTATGAAGCCGGCGTCCAGTAACTTATTTGGATGGCAGCATCTTTCTCCGCCCCCATGTTCTTTTCTTCTGGCGGACAGGGCGCTACTTTGGGTCCACATTCAGCTGGTGGACGATTGTGCTCGGATCTACGCTCGACATTTCCGCCGCAGAATAGGTGAAGACGTCCTTATTCTCTTCCAAGAGGCTAATCAAGTTTTGTCTGAAGGTGGGCTCTAGGTCACTGCCAATGATCACAGGCCGTCCGGGGGCTAACTCCACTTCCATAGTATCTTCCCCCGGCTCCGGTCGACGTGTGACGCTGTTACCTTTTTCTCTGGGATCATTTTTCCCTCTTGGTTGGGCGGCCCCAACCATTTTATCCTTTCCTTTGATTTTTCGGACGGCCAATGAGTTGCAGTTGCGTCCGGACTCCTGATCTCCATAGATTTTTTCCGCCGTTAACCTATCCAACAGATAGACTAAAAAGAGAGCTCTGACGGAGACAACTGCGTGTATCTCGTCGAGCGTTATTCGCCCAATCAGGGCGTTGTAGGCCGAGGGACCTTCTATTACAACGAACTCCGCGAGGGCACTCTTCGCGGCGTCCCTTTCACCAACTGTTACCGAAAATTTTATGGTTCCCAGTGGCATCATGCCTGCCCCGACGAATCCATATAGGGCGTTCGTGGTTGGCTTCAAATGTCGGGCTTCAAGGTCAAGTTTGTCGAACGCTTCTTTATAAAGAAGGTTTGTGTATACCCTGGTGTCAATTAGACAACAATGCACCAGATGGTTGCCGATGTTAAGGGCGACTACCAGCGGATCGTTGTGGGGGTAAGCTACTCGGCCGTAGTCCTCCGCGGTCACCATCAGATCAGGAATTTTGGCGAACCGCGGCTTCTTTGGCGCAGAATACAAGATTTGATTGGAGATGGAACGGAGGTGGGACTTATATTCTCTGTTGGTGCCTCGGTTCTTGTCTTCTCCGGTCACCATAAGAATTTCGCCGGCCCGCTTATTTCCATCGCCCCCTTTGTTACTCCCTTATCTGCCCTTGTAGTCCGGCTTGCTCGTGAACTCTCGGAGGTGACCCCTTCGAATGAGTTTCTCTATGTCGTTCTTCAGATTATGACACTCATCGGTGGTGTGCCCCGCCGAACGGTGGTACTCGCACCACAGACTTCTATTTAAATGAGGCGCTTGTAGCGGCACCGGCTACTTCCACCTTTTATCGTCCCTTGTCAGGGTAAAGATCTCACTCCGTGGCCGATTCAGTGTAGTATAATAGTTGTATGTCCGGGGAGACTTCCTTTTAGACGATCAACTCGAAGATGTATTCGAGCTACCATGTCCTCTTTTCTTCTCTTGTTGTTTTCCCTGCTGAAACGGCCTCTTGTCCCGGATTGCGTCCGTTCCAAGCGTCTCGTGTCTGGAGCGGACCATCTCCGTCTTGGTCTCGAAGGTCTTACGATACACCTCTTCGCGGATAAACCCGTCAGCCCTCGTCCTTACCTCGGTCATCGAGGTAGGCGGGTTTCGTATGAGGCTGCTCTGCAGCGGCCCATGTTGTAGGCTGTGTGTGATAGCGAACACAGCCATGTGAGGGTCCAGGTTTTGGACCTGCTGACACTCGCGATCAAAACTATTAAGGAAGTCTCTTAGACCTTCCTCTTTCCTCTGCCTGACGGTGAGCAATTCCGTCGTTGATCGTTCTCTACGCCGGTTTACGGTGTACTGCTCAGAGAACTTCTTGCTGAGCTCGGCGTAGCTGCGGATAGGCCCTGTGGGTTGGCTACGGAACCAAGCTTGTGCTAGGCCGATCAGAGTTTTCGGAAAGACCTTGCACCATACATCGTCTGCTGCTTTGTATATGTACATATTGCTTTAGAAAGTAGCCAGATGTCCTTCGGGGTCGTCGGTGCCATTAAACTGCGCGGTTGGGATCTTCATTTTGAGCACGGCGAACTCGAGGATACTTGAGCTGAGGGATGAGTTTACTAGAACCCTTGCCCCTGACGGTGGAGGGCAGTGGTTCTTTTGAGTGTGCGGCTGCGGAGTGGCATCTGAGCATTCACCCCTTCTTGACCCCTCGTTCTCGGTGTGAGAGGTGTAAACGTCGTCCTCTTTATTATCGGGCGTTGCCTTACTCTCGCTTTCATAAGAGAGTGTTTGCATTGAAGGCACCCCACGCTTCCTCTTCTTCTCCGCTGCATCCTGTTCCTTTAGAGCCAGGATAAAGTCCTATATTTTTCTCTCGCTCTCTAGGGTGAGATCCAACCCTGAGAGCATCGAGCCTTCGTCGGGCGTGACTAGCTTTGTGTGACTCGGTCCAGTGCTACTTTTATGGGCGTCCTTACCTTCTCCAGCCATCTAGTGTTGTATATCAGTTTTGTGTTGTGTTTCAAACTTTTTGTTTGTTCCCCACAGACGGCGCCAAATTGTTTCGAGTAAAAACTGACGTTAAGTACACGAGACAATGAATTATGCTGATTGGCTGGATGAGTGTTGGTGTCTGACGCTCTCTCCCTGCACGCGCAACAAACGTAGCATCGGGGGGACCGAGTAAACCCCACTCCGATGCTTAAGTCAGCAAATAATTGGATTATGAGTGCTAGATAGATATGTAGTCTTTTTAGAGAGATAAAGTTTACTCATTAATGAGGATATTGTCTCATATATATAGAGGTTTACACTTTTGTCGTGTAGTGCCCTAGTTCCCTTTTGTCGTTTTGTGCCAGCTGTCGCTGGCCGTTGCTCCATGGTCCGCCGGTTCGTGGCCGGCGGTCCTAGATGTCTTCATTGGCTCTCTTTGATCACCTGACTAGAACTAGGTGGCGGTGGCTGTTGACTGATTTGAGAGCATTGGACTCCATTGTCCGATAATGGCTTATATGTTGCTCCTTGCAATCACTATAGTCCGCCGGCCAATGGTTGGCCAGGACTCATTCTTTATGTGACACAGCCAGCTTGGCTTTCGTCATCGTCGTCGTTCTGTGACATGACCTCTCATCGGCCAGGCATGGGCCGCGAAGGAACTTGCCCCATCAATTATGATTGGATATGTCATGGTGAATCATATTCTTCAGTCTCCGAAGATTCTGAAAACAATCTAAATGTGAACGTATATAGAGATATTATTGTTGATGCCTTGGAGTATAACACTTTTCATAATTATGATCACCTTACTACCATTGAAGAATAACCACACCCACAAGCCAAAACCTTTTTCGATAAGTTAAGTGCTTCTGAAAAACCGTTATATAAAGGAAGTAGAATGTCATTACTAGAAGCTGCGGCTAGGATGGTTACTCTTAAGTGTGAGTACAATTTACCATTTAATTGCGTCGATGGTATTGCTTCTTTGGTTGAGGATGTTATCCCTGATAATAATGTTATGACTCGAACATTCTACAACACCAAAAAAGTAGTTAGAGGTCTTGAACTTCCTCACCAAAAGATTGATGCATGCCCCGATGGTTGTATGCTTCTTTAAAAGGATGATTCCATACTTGACAAGTGTAAGATATGTGGAAAGAGTAGGTATAAAATTTTTGAAGGAAATATCGATTTGAAAAATATTAGATCCAAGAGGGGCAAGAAGAGTAAGACAAATAGTGTTAGAAAATAAATACCACTTAATGTCCTTGCCTACTTCCCTATAGCACATAGACTTCAAAGATTGTATGCAACGAAGAACATTGCTGAACAAATGAGATGACATAATGAGAATCCTCGTGTTCCGGGGAATATGTGACACCTGAGTGATGGGGAGGAGAGAAAGCATTTTGATAGTCTTTACCCGAAATTCGCGGAGAAGTCGAGAAATGTGCGTCTTGGATTGTGTACTGATGGTTTTGCACTTTTTGGTTAGTTTGGCAAATCGTACTCATGTTGGCCCGTGATGATTACTCCATACAACTTACCACCATGGATGTGCTTAGAGCTGGCATGCAAGCCTAACCCGACCCGAAACCCAAATAACACGACTCGAACCCGACCCGACCCGATGATGACCCGTAATCCGATACGATCCGATTAAGGTAAACCCGAAACCCGACCCAACCCGACTCGAGATGATCGGTAACCGAAATTCGACCCGATAACTATTTGACACGACCCGACCCGACCCGACTCGACAGCTGACCTGACCCGAAAAGTGACCCGATCCCTAAGCTGATCTGACCTTATCAAATACGATAGAGCCGAAAATATTATTTGTCAGAAAGATGTTTTAAAAAAGATAATGAATTACTGAGTTATACGAGTCATAATTTAACGTAAACCAAACATGACGAGATATATTACCATCATAACTCGACACACAAAAAACCCAAACCAACTCAACTTGATCCAAATTTGGCTTACACTGACAAGTTTATCGAAATCACCGATCCAATAACGAACCGACTCCACTGGAACTTGATCTAATTCGACAAATTGATCAGAATAACCTGACCCGATAGTGACCCGATCTAACCCGATCTCGACCTGACCCGACTAATCTGTCTTAATGATCCGACCCGACAGCGACTCGAACCCGGCCCGACCCGAACCTGAGCTATGAAATGACCCTATTAACCCGACCCGAAAGTGACCCGAACCCGACCCGAACCCTACCCAAAGATCGTTATGACCCGATAATGACCCGACCCGTTATGACCTGCGATCAGACCCGACCCGAACCCGAACCGACTGACCCGATTGCCACCTCTAAATTTCCATATATGGTTATGCAAATAAATTACGAATTTATTAAAAGATCGTTTTCGTTGGATTCTTAGTGATAAACCATTTTTCCCAGTCTTTTGTGAAATTGTCTCACACGTGAGACCTATTATTTATTAAGAAATATTCATGGAATAAAAAAGGTAATTACCATCTTAGTTGAGAAATCTCAAAATAAATTTATCGTGAGATCATCTCATATAAGAGTTTGTGTTTTCCCATAGATGATTTTGTCTTTGAATCATTGGGGATGATAGTTAGAAGGTAGGGTCATTTCTTCAAATTGGCTTTGTGATTTCTTTCTTTTCTTGATTTTATTTGTTAGAAAATTGCCGACTTATATGCGAGCGGTTGATGTCAATATCTTAACTTTAAAAAAAAAAATCATCGAAAGAAGGTGACCAACAGAATTATTCGATTACGTTTTCATAATAATAATAATAATAATTATTATTATTATTATTATTATTATTATACCACAAAACAAAGAGGATAATAAATATTATCTCATGAGAATATGAGATATGACACATGCATCAATGATCCACGTTACAATTGATTTTGAACCAGAAAATAAATAGCCGAAAATCCTAGTACTTTTAGTTATGATAAACGATGAAAAAAGCTAGGAACAATTGCATATAGATGACAATGAGATAACCCGAAAGTAATGGCCACAAGATTACAACACTATCTACTCTTTAACTCAATTCATTTGTGGTTCAATTATTAGACTTCCCTACTACCCCATCACTTTGATAATGATATTCTATTGCTCTTTTGATTTTGACGCATTTTATGTCATCTTCTTGGCCTCATTTGCAAAATTATCAAAGTGGAATATTCTAGAAAACACGTATTTTCTATAATTGTAATCGAGTCGTAATGTGTATTTGAGATTAAATGTGATCATTATAATAACGCTCAATTGGTATAACTATCTTATATATATGCAATTTTACAACGTACTACCTTTTATAATTTTTTTTTTAAATTACTACCTTATAAGATCTTTTATTTACAAATTAATACCAATTTTAATTTCCGGCCAAATTAACTTCTATTTTCCGACCAATTTGAATTATTTTCTCCAATTTGTTCGACTTTAGCCCGATTTATGCCGAAACTACCCCTCCCTTTCCAAATGTTTTGTATCATATCATCTTCCTCATTTTTTACTCCTTCCTCATGCATTTCCGCTTCCCCATACTTCCTTTTGCTCCTTCTCATTGCAATTTAGGTGATATCGTCAGTTTTTGTGAAACCAAGTTCAATTTCAAGGAGAAAACAGTTAACAATCCTCGCAAAAAAAAACATCTACTTTTTTTCATAAGAATTAGGGTTTCACAAAAAATGAAATAGTAAAATCGAAGACGATGAAGATTTACATATTGATAGCACTTTTCGGGTTCTTTAATTTGGTCGAACAAATTTTTAAAGGAAACATAAATTTTTTTGGGGCAATTTTTACGGTAAATTATTAGAATAATTTTTTCAAAGAAGATGAAAAATGAAAATAATGTCATGAGGAGGATTTTATTGGGAGGAAAGATAATATCCAAGGATAGTATGGTCTTTTCGTTTTCAATTAAGTCGGAGAAGGGGAATCAGTAAGTATATTATACCACCGGTTGTAGTACAACCATGCACAAAACTCAATAAGTTTATTCAAAAACTCAAAAGAATTCACGTATAAGTTAATAAAATATAGGGATAATTCCCATTGTGACCTTGAGGTTTGGCTTAATTCTCGTGGTGTCCTTTTTTTTAAGTTTGTGCCTGAAATACCCCT
>JAUEKU010183547.1:0-10166 GCA_032274805.1 Gypsophila paniculata | reverse complement strand
GACATTCCAACTCCTTTATCTCACCACAAACGAAATTCTTTACAGCAATAAATAATGTTATTATTGTTTTAAGATGGCATATTCTCAAACTATTCCTCGACTTTTTTAGGATATTTGTATTACTTTCTATATCGATTACAAATACGTCCACTATAAATATTACTCTACATGCATGGTGGCCCATGGATCCTACAAAAATTAAAAAAAACGGGTAGTAAATATAAGTAGGGACTTCATTAAAGGGAGTGACCAACCCTAAGATTCTTGGTTGACATAATTGATCAACATTAGTTTAATTAGGTGGCCTAGGACGTTGACATTTTAGGTTGGACCATTTGATGTTCAATATTATTGGAACTCTCGCCTACAATTAATCTATTATATGCATATAATGATATCGTTAAAGTTCTTGTGAATTATTTATGTCGAAAAAATCTAAACAAAGCTCCTTTGTAACACATATCATGTTTGTCATTGTTTCGTATTCACTTGCTTATGCTAAGAGTGGACCATGATAAGTCAATTGGTTGGCTTGGCAAGCCTGGTTTCAAATTTTCAAATGACATACATACATACATACCTTTAATAGGGAGAATAAATTAATCCTTAATACCCAAAACAACAATCTCAATTATAAACCATTCATACTGAGTGGCGTGGTTGGCGACAAGATCCAAGTATGACGAGTCGTTTTAAAATAATCGGTATGACAAAAAATAATCAAATCAGATCAAGTTAAAAAACTGAAGACGATATATAACATGACTAAAAACACCAACAACTGACGGCACGACACGATCGAGATACATCTTTAGAAGGGGTAGGAGGCCAAGAGGGGGGCCACAATGGTGGGGACTCCCCTCATATGTAAAGAGAAGTATTATGGAACATGCGTCTATGTCTCTGTCTTTTGTCTTGTAGTAGCACTGGTCATGTTGTCGACCTTAATGCTAAATTCATTCATTAAAATCAATATGGAAAGGGATTGCATTGATTTGACAGCTTCTACGGCGCGAATTTAGGGCTTGAAGTTGTAGTTTTCTGCTACTTTTATTGAGCATTTAAGTTGCTAATTGGGTAGTGTCAGTAACATCTTCTACTTAATTTTACTCTCTTCATTCTTATTTATATGACTTTGTTACAATCAAAATACTGTAACGTGCAAAGAACAACTAAAGGCTCATCAATACCTACCCATCCATGACACATAGTGACATGGGTAAGTGTCATCTTATGTTCAAACAGAAAAACGTTTTGTTGAATGTTCTGAATTAAATATGCGTATAAAATATTTTCTAGGAGTTTATCTTATAAATGGTTCATTCGATTGGTTATTAGTCATATCAATTTAGACTAAGTTGGGTTAATAAAGGTTTGTTTAAGACTTTGATAGGGCTATAGATTTTAGGTCAGTTTCGATCTCTTGTTAGTGAGTCATTTCGGGTCATGTCATTTTTGGCAAAAAATCAATAAATTTGATAACGACATAGTGCTCTTGGGTCATTTGAGCCGCTCAACATTACTTGTATCGAGTCAATTTCGGGAGCAGTTGTTTTGGGTTGAGTCATTTCTCATAAAGTCAATTTCGACTCCAGTTAAATTCGAGTTGAGCATGGTGCATGGATCATATCAAGTCAATTAGGGGTCTTAGGTCATGTTCGAGTTACAGAGTAACTCGTTTTGAGTCGGGTCGGATTCGAGTCTCTGATCAGATTTATTAGTCATATTACCTCTAAAAGACTAAAACTGATAATCATAATAACCGTTATGACTTTTTACCTACCGAGTATAAATTACTCCGTAACGTATACTCCTAGTACGGTAGTAGGGTCTAGGGAGTAGAATTAATCGCACGGGGGGTAAAAAGAGAGGTGCAAATACCGAAAAACATACGGAGTAAAAGCCAAGAAGAGAGTGGGGCCCATATGACTACAAACCCATACCACTGACCACTGACTACTGAGCACTACTACTACTACAGTCTTTGGAGGGTCAGCATTCAGAAGTAGTGTAATTGTATTACGTGGGACCCACCCTTAAAATCCCGTCAGAGTTGGGGGGCGCATCTCTCAGCATCTGGGCCCCCACTCACTTCCTTTCCTTCCTTCCCTCCTTTGTCTCTTCTCCTTTCTGGCTTTCTTACATCCTGGCCCCTCCCTCCACGTTCCCGTTCTTGTTTATTCTTCACCTGGTTAACGGGTCATTTGGACCGAGTATGAGCTAGGTCGTTTGGATTAAGTCAGTGGCCAGTGGTATAACTAGGTATCAAATGTTGTGGGTATTATAGATGTAAAAGGTAACAAAAATATCTTTAATGAGATCTGAACCTAGATCATTTGGTTGAAATTTGGCAACTAAACCAACTAAGCTACTAAGACTTGATGTATTATTACTAACGGAAAAGCTTATCATATTTCTGTGGATATTTAGATCCCACTTCTTCCAACGTGGCTCCGCCACTAGATTAAGTTATTAGGTATGTATTTCATCTATCCCGATTATTTGTTAACATTTTCTATTTATGAGTGTACAAGTCAATTGTTAACACTTTCTATATTTGGTAACTTAATTTGAGTAAAATACCATTATATATTTATAACCCTATTTTCACTTACTTTACAACTCACTTGACCCCACAATATTCCCTCACCTACTTTCAACAATAAAATATGTAATAATGCAAATAGCTATTTAGACATTTCACCACATCTCTTATTTTTTGTACATAAAGTAAATGTTAACAAATGAGTGAGATGGATGGAGTATGATTTTGGATCGAATGTAAGTGGATTGGTCATTTTGAATTTGGATATACTATCAAGTTGTATTTGGGTTCATGTATTTAGGTAGCATCGTTTTTATTTGGAATAGGGTTTTAGAGTTGGATGAGTGTTATTAGGTTTAATGGTTTACTACTCATCTGTCTGATCAATAAGTACGAATTCTCCTCCCCTTTTGTTATACGGATCCTGGAGCCTTTAAAGATAAGAGATAAATATTAAACTTAAATTGAATACAAGGTAACTTCTAACATTATCCCACAAAACAAGCTTGGACCCGACCAACCTAAACTAATTCATGTGATGGTCCAACCATCTTTCTTAGAGTTTCATTTTTACCACATACTCCACAAATTATTTAATTATAAAATAATGATATTTTTCTAAAATTAATCTGTCCCACTCGAGATTTACCGTATCCTAAATATTACTGTATGAAAAAACATCATAAAACAAAGGACCCCACTGGCCCCTGGGGTAGGGCATGGAGACTATAAGGAAGGGTAGGGTACACCCACAGGACAAGGTCTAAAAGAGTGCAAAAAAAAGTGGGGTCTGTGAAATTGTAGAAAGCAACAACTTATTAAGAAGTCATCAAACTCTTTTACTACTTTCTTTTATTTCCTTCCTTCTTTTGTTTCTTCTCCTCCTATAACTTAGAGGGAGGGTTTTGGTCCCATTCATCCCTTTGTATTCGTTCCCAAAAGACGATCTTTCACGAAATTTATTATCGTCGGGGAAAAGAACAAAAAAAAGGTATAGGGGGATGAATGTAAGTTATAGTGAGATCATTATTGTAAGCAATAAAAAGGGTTGAACTTTGGGAAGGTAAGTAAGAAAGTTCACCAAAGATCATCTCTTTTTTATTTTGTGTTGTTTTTTAGTGCTTCTACTTTTTCTTATCACTACCTTTGATTCTTTTTCTTTACTTCTACTTCTTCATTAAAAACACTTAAATTTCTGGGTTTTTTTTAAGCTTTTTGTGTGTCATTTTGTGTGGGATGAAGTGAAGACTCAATTTTTTGAAGGTATTAATGCTAAATCTTTTGTGGGTTTTGATTTTTGTAGTTTTATTTGTTGAGTGTTGCATTAAAGTTGTTGTCTTGGGATGTTTTTTTTTTTTTTTTTTTGCATGCTTGAAGTTCATAGTAAAGGTCTCATCTTTTTCTAACCATTACAGTGAGACCGTCTTTCACTTTCAAATTGTAAGATCGACATCATATAAAAGCATAGTACCTAGGTAGTTACTAGTTAGTGTGTAAAAAGAAATGGTCTGTGTTTTGATATTTTTTTAATATGACATTAAAGTTCTTACCTTTGGATATTTTAGAAATTGTTGGTTTATTGGATTTGTTTTTGGTTATTGAATTTTGATTCTAAAAACAAAAATTGGGGTTAATTGAATGTTGTTTTGACTTGACTTGTGGTAAGTAGGTAAATGGTAATAGAGTCTATGTTACTCAGACTCGGCTACAAGCAAAGTGTCTAGCCATTTTGTGATAAAATTTCATGCTTTTGGTCTAAAATGAAGTATCAAGGTGTCAAGGTATCTAACACGAGACAAGTCGTCATCAAAGTGAAATGTCGAAGTAGCATCGAATATAACACATTCTCCATGTATCTAAAAGAAAGTTTGGATTTTAGTTGTGGAAGGTGGGGGGTTAGATGTGTATAGTATAGGTGTATAGGAGCTAAATTTGTTTGGCTGTTACACACTACTTGTTCCTGCTGATTTGAGGCTTCATTTTGGAGTTTATTGCTTGTCTTTCCTTTGATGAAACTGCTTTTAAGCTCACTGTGGTTGGCTCACTTGTCCTTTGAGTGCACTGCTTGCCTTAAATTGGACATCATTTCATGTGTTTTTGTATTCTTTTCCACAGAAATATGAATGCATTGTTAATTATGTTTCTTCATTATTCTGTTATCTGTTCGAAACGATCTGTGTCGCAGCCTGTATAAGGTGAGAGGTGCACGACATAACTCATACGGTTGGCGGATTTGTTTAGAATATGAGATTGTCGCTTGTGAGTTTTAATGAAAGGCTGACATTTTTCTACTCTATAAGCGTCCACGTCTGTTTGACGTTGCTAGGATTGCCGTTATGAAGTTTTTGCTTGTGTTGCTCCGTAAGGAAGTGTAGTCAATTTTCGTTGTTAGTCAATGGTCGTTCGTCGAGCTATCTTTGATCCTGAATTTATGTGTTGCTAGTTTGATTTATGATTTTGCGTCTTTTAATATGGTGGTAGAAAACAGTTTCCTTTTTAAGATGGTCTGAAAGATAGGAATTTAGCTTGTGCTCTTTTTTCCTTTCTTGTAGGTGCGGAGTATGGAGTAGTATACCGGAATCAAGATTTCAGTCTTGAGAAGGGTAACTTTGCCTAAAGTTCATAGTCGGACTTTAGACGGTTATTGAAGCAGTCATTTCGAATTGTAGACATGGGGAAGCAGAGTGAAGTGGACGATAATGTTTCTTCAAGTGATCAAGTCAGTCACAATTTGGTATCCTCTGTCAGTGACAACAAAACAGGGAAACAGAATTCACGAGACGCCGATGTCTCAACTGTTTCTTCGGAAAGGGCTCACTCTGCCAACAATGCTTTTGTCAAAAGTGATGTGAGCTCAGAAATCGGGCAAATCTTGAATGAAAAGAGGAAGACCCCTAGTGCCGTGACAACAGAAGAACAACTTAGTCTGGGAGATTCGACCACCGTGGGTCTTCATCCTCATAAGCAACTTAAAGCTGATTCATCATTGTCGAAGAATAGTGGTTCGCTGGCTCAATTAAGTTCGGTCGATTCTCTCGAGCACAAACCTACCCATTTATCAACTAATAATAAGGGAAATTCACTTCCGACTCAGTCAGTTGAATCCAAGAAAATGTTTCAGGGGTTTGATTTGAATGAAGGCATGGAAGTAGATGAAGCAAAGTGGCATCATAACTCGGTTCATGAATTAAATAACTCCAGTAGTGATGTATTATCAGGACCTATACCTGTGGTGGCCAAAGTGGGGGTTCCCGCGGGGTTGCCCGAGAAACCGCTGCAGTTTGGTGGAGAGCTTGGTTGGAAAAGGTCAGGGATCCCTAGTGCATTTCACCCGACACCTCATAAAAGTTTTGAAATAGAAAAAGCTCCTGTTTCTCGAGGATTCGACCTGAACATTGCTGCAATAGATTCAGAATTTCCTGATGAGAAGGCCTCGGTGTATGTCAGTTCACAAGTGCCCGAAAGATCTCACTTTAATGACCGAAGGGGAATTGAAAGTTGTCATAAGCCAAGTGCTTTGAATTTTGATTTGAACCACAATCCCATGATTGAGGAGCCATGTAAAACCATCTACTACCCACAAGGTGAAACCCGACAACTGTTACAGAACTTTAATACATTTGGCACTATAACTTGCTCAGGAGGTAACATAAGTCCAAATGTAACTTGCCCAAGGCCGCCGTATTGGGTTGATCTGACTTCTGTGCAAGGCTATGGGCACGTTCAAGGCCAGCCATTTCTATTAGGTGCTCCGACAACAGAACAAGTGCAAATGATAGTTCCGATACAGCTTCCCCATTCACATCCTGGACTTTACCTTGGAAAAGTAAACAATTTGTCCCCGACATTTTACCCTCACAGTGTACTACCTCCGCTCCATAATCAGCCAAGTCAAGGTATTGCCGCAATGCAACAGATGCCCGGTCCTGCTGTCCTCACAACCTACCCCGGAAATTTACAACTGCTCGAAAATTCTCACGGGTTTAACCCTCATGCTTTTGCAAACATGAGGCAGACGATCCTTTCAAATGGTAGTAAATCAGGCCACCCTGCGGAAAATCTCATGCCTGTGAGGAATCATTTATTTGAAGAGAGGCTGAAGGCGGCTGAGCAGGTCGCATTTCCCGCGTCATCTTTAAGAAGACGTGAACCTGATGCAGATTGGGGATCTTCTCAATTAAACTCTCGGCAGATGAACTCGTGGAACTAGGGAAAGTACTGGGAACTCTTAGTCGTCTTATCTAACATTGCTGGCACTTAGATGTACATAGCTGGCGCATTATATAGATTCAAGACTGCTGTAGATTGTTCACTGAAATCCGACAATAAATGTCGCTTATATCAGTAATTTTTTCGTCGACTGAGGTTGCTTTTCATTGATCAGGCGCTCGTGTAGATGGACACAAGGTGGTATGTTTCTCAATTTGGTGAAGTCACAGGTATTGAAGCTGACCTAACCATATGAATGCAAGTGTTGTTATTGCATTAGGTCTGTAGAAACTCCCTGATTTGTGGGGACTTGACGAATTATAAGCACGTAATGTTCGATAGGATACGATGTCGTTAAGGTGTTAGTTACCGACCCCTCGATTGTTTCCTGAAGTGGTTAATTGCTTATGATTTATTGTGAAGAAGAGTATGCAATGCATTGATGTCCTGTATTTATGTACACAATCATGTTTTTGTGCACTAGTGAAGCATATATTGTAGAGTTCATAAGCCAGGAGGCCCATGGGCCATAATCGAACCGGTACTTTAAGCCTAATAATTCAGATTACATCGGTCGTATAATACTTCAACGCCTATTACAGATACAGGCATCGCTTAGGCCCATACGTAGTATTGCATACATAGTACGGAGTACAATTTTTAGCGAAGATAAGTAACTTACACATTAGAACCTGACTCAGTCGGGAGTCTCGGGACCGACCACAACATCATTACTATAGGGGCATAGAGCAAGCGAGAAATAATTAGTACGGAGTATAAAGAGTAGTGCTCCTCTTGGTTGGTTGTACGATCAGACCACTTCAGGGAGTGGTGATACCTGGAATAGCCAAAACAATAATTAGCATGAGTAACAACCAATTCATTAAGACCCTATTTTATTTTTGACTCGGTTTAGTTTATTTCAATCCAGTTATTTCACGTCAGGTCAATTGTTTTGAATAGGGTCAATTCGAATTCGATTAAAACTCGGGTGGACTTTAGGTTGGGTCATGACAATTGACTTTGGGGTCAAGTTCAGGCGAGTTAGCTTTATATGGTCGGGTCTAATCATTGGTGTGGATTTTATTCATTAGATACTTTTTTTTTTTTTGTTTGGAGGTGCAAGGCCAATACAACTAGGGGAGAGTCGAACCGAGTACCTATTGTTCAAGATACTTCTGTCTTAACCATTAAACTAAGACATCCTCGATATATTCATTACCTAAATGAAAAAGAAAAAGTTGAAATAAAAGAAAGGAGGAGAAAAGAATAGTTACTTCCACACTTGTAATGACGAGGAACTTGACGACCACAACGGTGGATAATACCAATACCATAATCAATGTTATCATTAACGAGAGGAGCAAGTTTAGGAGTGACCCTACTACAAGCACATTGAATGTTTGTTACCCTTATTCTTTGACAACAAAATGCACTTGGTGGTATCCTAAATATCACCGGTGCACATGCACTCTTTAATACATTTATCTGATTGTTGCACTGGGCGACGGTTAAGCCCGTTACGACTCGATAACTACCACTTAAATATATGATTATGAAGATGGTTAGACTCAATTTTGCGACTAATATCCCTCCTTTCATGTTTATGAAATTATTATGGGTATGACTCTTTATGTTGTGTTGAGTTTAATTGTGTTTTGAGGAGTAGTGTGTTTATATAGAGGTTTGGTCTAAAGTAAAGCATTGGTGGTCAATTTTGTCATTTTCAATTGGTGGAGAATTATATATCCCATTTTTTTATTAGTCAAATAATTGGTAAGCAGTTAGTTTTATATAGGAGTATTTTACTAGTAATTCAGATGTCTTGAGTTAATAAATTAGTTAAAATATAATCGTGTTAAGTATTTTATTAAGGGTTAATTTTCCTATATTGCCGATCATACTCGTCTTAAATTTGTTAAATAAAAAAAGTTTCATCTAGGGTGCTATTGAAATTAGTCATAAGACTAAGATTATACGGGTCTTAAGGGAAAGTCTGAAGGAAGGTCTTAGCTTCAGATTTGCAGGGACTTTAGTTAAGACTTGGATAAAGTACTGGTACTGTAGCAAAGTCTGAGGAGGGGTCTTTGGTTTCCCAGACTCTCTTTGAGACTTCTCAATAGTGTTTTGGGCATTATTATATTAATATAGGTAGTAAATAGATAATAGAGTTTGTATTGTTTTATCAATATAGATAAGATAAAAATCTACCTAACCAATTAAAATGTAGTAAAATCTAATTTATTAAATTTTATTTAATAAGAAATATTGGTAATAAAAAAATATAATAAAATATTGATCTTGTTAAAAAATTATATAAATAGCTTTATATCTTGTATGGTAGTCACTTATATTTCTCAAATTATATTTCTCAATAAAAAAAAGCATATAATAAATCTTTTCATAATTATTTGTTAATTATGGACCCAAATTAAAATTTTGATATGAATTCCTGTATGAATATGTTTAATAATCCTCAATTTCAATATATGCTATCCCAACAAAACCCAAATCAAAGTACTAATAATTTCTCGAATACTCAAGATCCAAATTTATCTTCTATGAATACATCTTTTAAGAGGACTTTGCAAATGCGAAATTTCCAATTTTTTCAACCATTTACAGATGAAACTCCTATAACTCCAATTAGTGTTGGGTCAAATTCAGACACCATATATGAAAATAATTCAACTTTTCAAGGGTTAGAAAATACTAATATTAGTGACCGTGTTGCTCCAACTACAAATCAACGTCCTACCACTTGTAGAAAACCAGTACCTTGGACGATAAAAGATGAGTGTCTCCTTGCGGTTTCTTTTTTAAATATTAGTAAGGATAGAATTGTTGGTAATGCGCAAAAAGGAGTCGATTATTGGAACATAATATCAACTTTTTATAATGAAAATAAAAAGGATGAACAAGCAGAGAGGGGAGGAAACCAATGTAAGCAACACTGGCACCCAATTAATCAAGCTGTTGGTAGATTTAAAGGTTGTTATGCTAAATATGCATATAGGAGTGGACTTAATGAGTCTATGAAGGTCACAGAAGCTCAATCATTGTATGAAGAAATGTATGGAAATACATTCAACTTCATGCATGTATGGGATTTGGTGGGCACAGCAGAAAAATGGATTGAGTAAAATAGGAAAAATAAGGAAGTAATTGGACACTCGTCTAAAAGAAACAAGGCAAGAGGAGAGTATACATCTTCGGGTGGAGATGCTAGTGTTGCAGAAGAGCCTAGTGAGATACGTCCAACAGGGAGGGAAGCAGCAAAGAAAGCACAAGCTAGAAAGAGGAAAGGACAAATGGCGGAAATGATTATAATGAGGCTATGTCAATGGCAAAAAATATAGAGGAAACACGAGCAATGCTCGCAAGTCGTTTGGCAGATATTAAAGAACAAGAG
>JAUEKU010183546.1:0-18497 GCA_032274805.1 Gypsophila paniculata | reverse complement strand
CCCTTGGACTATATAAAGTGAACATTTCTCTTCTCCACAACCGATGTGGGACAACACATGTGGGCATTACTCCAACAGTTATTTCATAAGACGGTTTTATAATATACTTGACAGTTTACTAGCATCAATTTATTCGTCTACGATTCTTGTGTATTTTGATCTTCAAAATTCGTATTGATCTGCAGCAAATACAAATAAAATGATATACGTCGATAATCATTTGTGCACACCACGTGTTCGATGAAATGCCGAACAAATATGCCTCTTGGGATCTATATGCACATAGTAACAGAAAAAAATGTGAACTTTCTGACGTAAATTTTCGTTACATGATCAGATGAACAACGAGTAGAACCGTGTTTAGGTTGTATAATTCGTCATTTGCGTGTCGATGGATCAAAAAATAGGATGAAGTTTTCTGTTGATTGCGGTGTTTTTCCTCGTTTTTACGACAGTTTATGGACATAATAATCGTCGAGGGTAGGCCTCATTTGGAATTGATGATCCTAGTTTATTAGAGAGCAGTAGCAGCATAAAACTTAGAGAACTCGAATCGAGGTTTTCTAAAATACTGTTATGTGGACAATTGGTCGCAGGTTTGAATCACGCGCCTCATATTTGCATAGGCGTTGTGTCTCATTTCGCTTAAAAGATCGACAAAGTTATGTTCAAAACACGCTTAGGCGACTGTTGCTTCCGAAGATCTTAGTTATGGACAGTCGAAGGATTGCAATTTTGATGAAACACAGTCCATATGTACTCAGCCATGATCAGTGCCAACAGTGCTTTACTGGGTAATTTCTGCTTCACTTTCTAATCAGTATATCTTCAATTTGAGTCGGTTTCCTTCATGCTATTTGCTAATCATTGTATCGTATCAAATCGTATTGTATTGTATTGTATTGTATTGTGTGTAGATGCATATCTAGTTATCTACATAGATTGCATAGTATTGTATATTTGCACTGTATGTGTGGCTGGATTAATGATTAGACTTGACAAACAGATTATTGAGATTGGATATGGTTGGGTAAGTTTGGATCGGATAATTTTCAAGTATGTTTGAACATAAGGCAATTGGGTGGGTTGGGATAATTTTGGGTTCAATTGAGTTTCGGGTTTGTTTTGACCGGGTTGTTTAGCAATAATTGTCAATTAGAAACTATTAATATTCAGGCTGGATTAGATCGGGGCAATTCAGATCGAAACATCGAGTATTTTTTATCATGTCGGTTATGCTGGATCTACTAGATCATTTAGGACCTTTCGGTGTACCCTCCATCAACACATGATTAGTGTATATAGTTCACGAGATTTGAGTTACACACTATCCATTTCAATAAATGAGCCCAAATTGAGTTCTTCTTTCTTACAAACTCAAATGAGATTTTTTCATCGACTGTACGAGCATCCTAAGAAGCGGCAACTTCATATCTTATCTAACTGTTGTTATCTAACTTATCTTTGCATCTTGTTAGGATAATACTCCATACATATCTAGGTACTGTCAACAAGACATCGTGACTTGAATTTTAGTCGCTATTAACCTTAGCAGCTAAACTAGTTAACATCTATGGAGTGTTCGTATTTGATAAATACATGTTGAGATTGTAATGTTACTTGCTAAACCTTTTATGTTCTCCTTATTACTTGAATCACAAAATGATTGTGCACACAAAACATAATTTCAAGAAACATGTGATAAATCTTGGTGTCTTTACTTTCTTATTCATTGTCTATTGTTAGAGCAGTATGTATGTAGTACAACAAACTATTAATTAGATGTCAAATTCCAACTTGGCAACTTGTTCTTGTATGTCAAATTCCAACTTGGCAACTTGTTCTTGTATGTCAAATTCCAACTTGGCAACTTCCCATGTACATCTCCACAACTCTTTTCATTTTATACAACAACGTTACTCCAATGTCTTAAGAGCTCTCGCAACCAATGAACACGTCTCTTCGAAACTTAGCCATTTTGTTCCAAGACAGGAAACTCAGTCGGTTTCCTGTTTTTATCTAAAAACATAAAAATGTCTTCATCAATGAAAATACAGACACGTTTTTGCTCAAAAAAACTAAGCACATCTTCAAGTAGTCATCTGTCACTTGCTCACTCACTCCCATAAAAAGGGTACTTATAATAATAGTGGAGTATATTATTTTATCAATCAATGTGTTTATCTTCATTGAGATCTGACATCAACAATAGTCACTACCCAATAAAAAACTGTAACGTGGCACTTAGCATAATATCTGAGGACTTTTGTTTATTCTATATTAAAGTCACTGCACTTTAATGTTCTTCTGTGTTTCATTTCTGGGATTTACTTCATTCTCTGCTGCAAGGTAAACCTGCTTATATTGTACTGTAAATATTTTTCTGATCTTTTTTACTTATGCAAGTATGACAATGATTTAGAGCAGATAAAAAATATGTAGTATGGTTTAAGTAGTGTGCTGTGTAACTTGTGCTTTTCACTAAATGAAGCTTATTCACACTTGTTTGACAGTAATTACCATCATGGTTTCATATATCGGTAGCAACACCAGTATATGCCGCTTTATTATAGTTTTGGGGATCACCATGACTAGTGAATCCGACATCAAGTCTCGAACGGAGATTTGATACTGTTAGGAATATGAATAAGATTTAATGATTTACTAGTATTCATTATACTAGTAATAAATACAATGGTAAAAACTTACAATGGTAGTTTCTTAAGCTTCTGTAGTTGGACTGTTTATTTTTTACATTGATGATATCAAATCTTATGTAGTTACTGTCATTTGCTTTGCAAATCAGTGGTAGTTTGCTTGTTAGATCCATATAGGTAAAATATTTGATATTTGATTAATTTGTCTCATTTATTAATTTGTCTAATTTCTTTACTCAGGACTGTGGTATGATGTTTGATGTCCTTATAGCCCTATTGAAATGAAGCTTCTTTATTCTTTGTTTTTATATATATGTTCATTTCATTTTTCATATCATAATTCTACCAATATGTTGGACACTTTGGCTTTATGTTACTTGGATTTGGCTTCTTCTCCTATAAGAAAAGTTTGGTCTAAAATGAAGTCAGTCCTTGCTGATTATCTTACTGCAATAATTCTCGCTATGAAGAACGCCCATAGTTGTGGCAGTACCACCCGTAGAGTAATGGATTACTCCTACGACATATCCTTGTACAATGCTCTAGGCTCAGTAAAGTGTTTGTACTTTGGTCTAAGTGTCAAGTGTTCGACGTTGACATTTGAAGAAAAATGAGTCTGAGTAACATAGCTGAAGAAGACTTGGCTATATGCCAATTGAGACACAGATTCCCATAGTCGATTATGAAAGAAGTATACGTTTGTGGTACACTTTAATTTGGTCTGTTCATTTTCCTGGTTGTAGATACATTATTTTTGTCTACACTTTCTCACTGTCTAATCTTCTGGCAATAACTGAATAGTTATTTAAGCATTATTCACGCACCACTCTCGCTCTTTTATCAATTTGCTCTTGATTGTAATATCCTACCTTCATTTCTTGAGAACATTAGATGTGATGCAACTGTTTTTCAGATGGAGTCAGTGAGATGTACCTTCTTATCAGTATAGCCGCTTGATAAGTTCTGCGTATTTTCCTCATATGTACAAGGTAGAGATGATATTTTCGTCTCTAGATGTTTGGACAGGTCGCTTTAGCACTTGGTGTAGTGATAGTGTGTTACATTTACAAGGCATTGAAACCTCCCCCTCCGAAGATATGTGGTACCCCTGGTGGTCCTCCTGTTACTTCATCAAGGATCAAACTCAGAGACGGGAGGTATTTAGCATATCGGGAATCTGGAGTTCCCAAAGATGAGGCAGCATACAAAATCATCGTCATTCATGGCTTTGGTAGCTGCATGGATGAGTTGCAAGTCTCTCAGGTACGATTTGCTATATACTTCTGCCTGTCATGGGTTCTCGAGTCCCTAAAGGTAGCATATGTGTTATAGCCTGTTGGTGTCTCAACAAAATGGAAAGAAGTAAATGCCAATACTTCCATGCTCAATCAAGATTTAGTCGACTTCTTTGTTGCACTACTTTAAATCTAAGCAAAATTGTTTGCTACAGTTCAGATGATTGTTGGCGTCTTTCAGACAAGTTGAGGCTCTGAAACTCCTATGATTCGTTAGCATGGATATTTCATGACATTAAAGAAGAAGAATTCTTGGCGGAGATACTTATAGTCTTGAAGGGAAATCATAGCTGATATAAAACCAAATGTTAAACAATTCAAACACTAGATCTCTACCATGTCAATCACATCTTTACTCAATATAAGATAAAGTTACTATAAAGCTATTATGCTTGGAATATTGAGCTTTAGAATTGAGATAGCAAACACTATACCAATTTTGCAGTCCATAGGAACACTTCACTAAAGCTGTTTTTTAGTGGTTGTCGCTCTAAAGCTGTCCAATGTATTGGTCTGGCAGGAAGTCATGGAAGAGCTAAAGCTATACTTCCTGTACTTCGACAGAGCAGGATATGGAGAGAGCGACCCCTACCCAAAACGATCGGTGAAAAGTGAAGCATTTGATATTCAAGAACTTGCTGATGCATTGCAGCTTGGATCTAAGTTTTACGTGATTGGAACCTCCATGGGAGGCTACCCTGCTTGGAGTTGCATCAGATACATTCCACAAAGGCGTGACAATTCTTCATTTCTCTACTTTTTCAGCTATCTTTTGATGCTGATATTGTACTAACAACTATTTAAACAGATTGGCAGGAATCACCCTGGTTGCTCCATTTGTCCACTATTGGTGGCCTGGCTTTCCTTCTGATTTAAACAAAAAAGCCATTCGGAAGCTTCCCTCCGTTTGGGACCAATGGACATTCCGAGTTGCACATTATGCTCCTTGGTTATTCTATTGGTGGATGACGCAGAAATTGTTCCCTTCTTTGAGTTTCATGTCCGGCGGCCCATCTGTCTTCAGTCAGAGAGATCTCGAGATTCTTAAAAAACTGTCAGAAGTTCCGAAGGTTGGCCAGGTAGCTCAAACTTGACTTGTGACGACATCCTTGAGTTTGATTTTTGTCTAGTCATTAGTAATTATGTCTTAGAAGATAAAGTAGGTTTTTTGTTGTCTTTGACCTCAGGACAAGAGCTGTCAACAAGGTGTCCATGAGTCTCTTCACCGCGACATTATGGCTGGTTATGCTAATTGGGGATTCAGTCCCTTGGACCTAAGCAACCCTTTCCCTGACGACAAAGGTGCAGTTCACATCTGGCAAGGCTGTGAGGACAAGATAATTCCTTTCGAAGTAAATCGTTATATTGCTGGAAAACTCCCATGGATCAAGTATCACGAAATTCCCGATGGAGGACATTTGTTCAGTTGTGAACAAAGCATATGTGAATCAATCATAAGGGCTCTTGTGCTTGGATAGGTCATAACGAACAAACATACTCTTCTTTATAGACAACTATAATCTACTTGCATTTAGTCGGATGCCATTGTGGGTATTTGCTACTCCCTTTGGCGCTTTTATGATAGTTTTTGTTTTTCTTAAGAAGGTATAGCGCTGTTATGATAGCTAAAGCAATAATTATGGATGCAATCTAGTAAATAATATATGGCTATGAATAAGGATACTTACGCAAGAAATATGGAAGAGTAAATTTTGACGTCTCTATGATTTTCGTTCAAATTTGCATGTTTCCAGTATAGCTGTTGTCTGTCATCCTTGCATTTCATATTATAACGCTGTGCAAGGATTGAGACAAAGAATTGACATGTTGAGGCGACATTCTCGGCAGACAGAAAAATGTCTTTGCAGGAGAAATGTAGCGCTTTGCTGTTCTCGGTTGCTGGCAGAGTTAATGCATGTGAAATCAGCTGCTCGTTGCTGATTACCTTACAACCTTGCTCATGCCCAGAAAACTGATCACTGATGCAATATTGTTGTATATTTGCTTATATGCTGAGATGCATGTTCTGCTGCAAGCAGTAAACAAAGAGTTGGACCAAATTAGCTGATATATTTGGTGACTTGAAGCAAAGATGAGTGACTTTCCCTGCTGTTACAAATGATTCTCTCAGACTTCACATTGTACATTGTCTATTATAGCAAAGTGTTGACGATGATTGACTTACGCAAGTCTTTGAGTTATGGGGATTGAGGATGACTGAACCTTCCATGTTTTCAGGAAGTTTTTTTTCTTTTTCCGTAAAAAAACAGATTTATAGTCAAAGTTAATTTGCTGGTGAAAAGTGTTATATATCTGAGGCCAGCAGTTGTTGATCCTATCAAAAGAAGAGTCAAAGGACATTGGAATTTTGTGAAGTGTAACAGCAAATGTCAGTTACAGTTTCGTATTTGTGGTGCTTCCTGAAATTTGTTTGCATTGTCACAGCAAGTTATCCAAATGTTCTGGCAGGTACTACTAACCGTTTTTGTAGCTCTACTAGGCTTTGGCTACAAGGCACTCAAGCCGCCTCCGCCTGAGACACGTGGCTCCTCAGACGGTCTTCGCGTGACATCACCAAGGATCAGACTCACAGATGGGAGATACTTGGCATATAGAGAGTCAGGAGTCAGCAAAAAAGAGGCCAAGTACAAGATCATCGTTGTTCATGGCTTCGATTCCTCCAAGGATGAACCTTTACCAATCTCTCAGGTATGTAAATCAGCTCTACACATATCAAAATAGAACATCTGTTTGTTTTCGCTCTAGCTTAAAAATCTGCATTGTTGGGTTTGTCAGGAACTTGCGGAAGAGCTAAAGCTGTACTTCGTGTTCTTTGATAGAGCTGGTTATGGAGAAAGTGACCCCCATCCAAGACGCTCAGTGAAAAGTGAAGCATATGATATTCAGGAAGTTGCTGATATTTTGCAGCTTGGACCGAAGTTTTATGTGATTGGAATATCCATGGGGGGATACCCAGCTTGGAGTTGTCTAAGATATTTTCCACAACGGCAAGACTCTTACTTTCACGTTTTCGTTTTCTTTTCTATGATACAGTTTGATAGTCATAGCTTAAAGAAACGTTATTTATGAATCAGATTGGCTGGGATGTCTTTGGTTGGGCCCTTTGTCCATTACTGGTGGCCTCATTTTCCATCAGAAGTATCCACAGAGGCATGGCGAAAGCTACCTGCCTCAGACCGATGGACTTTTCGAGTTGCACATTATACTCCTTGGCTGTTAAGTTGGTGGATGAATCAGAAGTGGTTTCCTTCTCTTAGACTCTTGTCTGACAGCACACCTGTTTTCAGTCAGCGAGATTTGGAGATAGAAGAGAAACGGGTTAAAATTCCGAAGGTTAGTCAGCTAGCTAACTCCTATTTTATGGTATAAGTTTGTACAAACCGTTTTTTTTCACATTTATTGTCTCCATTGAAGTGAATAATGTCCTCACTGTTTATGTGATAATTTTCTATGTAGTTTTGCCTTGTTATACAGGCTAGAATAACATTTGCAGCAAAAGAAATCCCCGATACCAAAGATAAAATCTTTAATTTTTCCTCGTGACCTCAGGAGAAGATCCGGCAGCAAGGTGTCTACGAGTCTCTTCTCCGGGACATTATGGTTAGTTTTGCGAATTGGGATTTCAGTCCCTTGGATCTGACAAATCCTTTCCCTGAAAATGAGGGTTCAGTTCACATTTGGCAAGGGTTTGAGGACAACATTATTCCTACTGCAGTGAATCGTTTCATCTCAGAAAAACTCGAGTGGATTAAGTATCATGAAGTTCACGATGGTGGGCATCAGCTCATATATGACCCAAGCATGTGTGAAACAATCATAAGAGCCCTTGTGTTTGGCTAGCTTTCAACATGAATTCCTGTTTTCTGTTTATTCGATAGTCGAGTCACGGGGCTTTGCTTGTATTTCTCAAATGCCGAATTTGTGAACATCTTCAGTGAAAGTAATGAGTTAATGTACTTCAGTAGATTATGATACTTTAGACAATAGCTCTCCATATACATATAATTTATATCCACGTTACTGTCGCACTTCACTTTGTCTGCGAGTAACGTGTCCACAAGACACTTGGACACTTCAACACTTCATTTAAAGCCTAAAACATGAAATTTTTAGCATATCAAACCCTGCAACACGCACTCACGAAGTCTGGTCCAGTACTTGCAGCAAGAGCAACTAAGGACGGAGATACTCCGTACTTTGTAGACTTGTAGTCCTAACAAAAGAAGAAAAATCTCTATCTAGGTAAGTACACTTTCCTGATGAAAGTAGTGAGAAAGCAAGTCAAAGACAATGGGAGTTATATGAAGTTGTAACAGCTAATTGTGTCAGTTACAACTTACGAGTGGTATACTGGTATGCCATCCTTTCTTCTTATTAGCTCCTCAGCTGTTGTAACTTGTCAGTCATCCCTCAAAATCAGAATGCCAAGACAAGCACATTAAATCCACCAGTCAGCGGTTTACAGGCGTGGCCTCGTATTGAGCCAGCTAGCTGATCTTTGCAAAGACGGAAAACTTACCAGGAAATGGTGAGAATGTAAACTGGTTTCATCTGTTAACCCTTGCTAGTTTTATGCTTTACTCGCTTTTCTCTTTGTTGACATTTCCCTTTATCACATTTTGCATTATGTCATGGCAAATATTATTCTTGCTGCAGGATAGCTAATGTTGCTGTAGTTTTCACGGACGTTGACTGTCAATCAAGAAGATAGTTAAGCTCCTGTCTATCTCTGGTAATGGTTCTCGCTTACTTCGCACACGGTCAAATTGGGATGGAAGGTACTTGTGTTCCAAATAAGAGGAGCATGTCACCAAAGTATGTTCTTCCATAGTACTTCACATTCCTACAATCCTACAGGTTGTTAATTTATTCTCAAATCCCCGTCACATAATTTTGCAAATGTCAATGACCTATTGGAATAGGTGAATTACGGAGTATCTACCTAGCCTCAGTCACAGTTCGTAAATTGCTAAGTTTTCATTATAATATTCTAGATATTTATTATTCGCCTCGCTAATTTTTTAATGAAGTCGTCTTTTTTCGCGCTCTTCCACTAAATATGGATGAGGTCAGAATGAAAATAGTCAACTAAACATTCCATGGGCATCAGATTTCATCTAATCCATTGATGATATTTTCTTCTACCAGATTTTTCAGGCATCTTACAAAAACCGTCAACAAATCCATCTTTATTCTTTACTATTGTACAAGATAAGCATCACATTGCCTGCAAACCAAACATCTCACCAAACCCATTTTCGATTAGTTACCGATTGTAGGGAAATATGATGTTGCAGATATATAACAAACCCTTTGTGGTTTGCTCTAGTACCTTGATTCGTTGTTCGTATAGACTGAGGCATATATCGAGTGCTATGCCTCCATCGTCTAAGGTGTGGGGAAAACCAAATGATGTTCCGGTGCCTATACCGACAATTAAGCTGAGTGATGGAAGGCACTTGGCTTACAAGGAGCAAGGTGTTCCTAAGGATGTAGCTAAGCACAAAGCCATTGTCGTCCATGGTTTCGATAGCTCCAAGGACCTTTACTTACCACTTTCTCAGGTATACACTCAAATAAGATAAGTACTCATTTGGTATGTGTAGCAATTGTTGTTTGGAAACGGAATACAGTTCCTCAAGGTAGTAACGAGTTTCAGTACCACCGTATATTTCATGTTTGTACTACGGAAAATGACTTGCGTCGATTTCATTCTGATGCAGGATTTTGTCGAAAATCATGGTCTGTACGTTGTCACCTTCGACAGACCTGGGTATGGCGAAAGCGATCCAAACCCAAAACGGACCATAGAAAGTGACACATTTGATGTGCAAGAGCTTGCTGACCAATTGGATCTTGGATCAAAGTTTTATGTTGTGGGACTTTCTCTTGGAAATTATATCTCTTGGGGCTTTCTCAAGTATTTGCCTCACAGGCATGTTCCTTGCTCTTACTCATGTACTCTTTATTTTTTCTGTAAGAAATATCACGTGTCCGGAATAAAATTTCCTTCACCTTCATTAATTAAATTGGACGCGGTCACATATAGAATCAATGGCCAATTTATAAAAAAGACCATTCTGAAACTCTATAGGAGTCGCTGACAAATTTCTCGAGTACTGTACGTGTGTATGCGTGTTTGTGAAAGTAATAATGATAACTGGAGCTATATATCTGTGAATAATGTATCCTGTATCATCGGTTGTCATTGCCTAATCTCACTAAATTCAACTAATATAATTTCAATATGTGGTCAAATGCAGGCGCATGATCTTCAAAACCTTTATAATAGAGTAGCGTTTCAATATATAGCATGACCTTGCTTGACTTGAAACCGCGAATGTATGTGTATAGGCTGGCAGGTGCAGCACTGGTGGTGCCAGTGATCAACTATCGGTGGCCTTCGTTTCCACCAGAAATGGCTAAAGAGGCCTACAGAAAGCAACCTAAAGCAGATCAAATTAGACTGTGGATTGCACATCATGCTCCTCTACTTTTAAATTGGTGGTTGACTCAATCATGGTTGCCTTACTCATCTAGCTTAGATATACACCTAATGTTCAGTGCTAATGATCTTGAAATACTCAAGAATATGCCTCAAGTACCCAACCCAAATCAGGTTATTAACACCCTATAATACTCAATTGGATTCGTTCTCGATTAATGTCAGCAGGCCTTGTACATACCTTATTTGAAAGTTCTGTCAAATAGACGTATTTTATAAATAAAACGTGTATGTTGGTCACAGGACAAAACAAGGCGACAAAGAGAGAATGAGTCGCTTTATCGGGATATGAAGGTCGCGTTTGGGAAGTGGGAATTCGACCCGATGGAAGTAGGAAGTCCATTCCAAGGAAGACAAGGGCATGTTCATTTGTGGCAAGGGTATGAAGACAAGCTCATTCCCTATCAATTACAAAGGTTTATTGCTAATAAGTTGCCTTGGATTAAATACCATGAGGTTCCTAATGGAGGGCACTTAATTATCCATGACAATGTCATGTGTGAGGAAATATTTAAGTCTCTTTTGCTTGAATGAAGATTTTATTGACATTCATTTGGCCAAACTATGGGACTCTGTTGAAGCTTTTAACTTGTATGGACAATTGTGAAGTTAAGTTTTAACTTGTATGGAAGCGAAAGAAATACGAGTATTTTTTACATTTCGTTTGTATTGTACTATTGTTTTAAGTATTTTTGAATATCTCATATTGTTTTATAAAGGGAAATATAATAGCCTTTAAATACTTGATTTTGTAGAGATAATTTACAATTTACCCTTAAATTTATGAGATAATTATGGTTAATGTGAAAATATAGAGAGGGTGTGTTATGGTTTATAAATAACGTAAAGATAAACTTTTAAAGTCAACCTCTCATTTTTCTGAATTAAAATTTATTCTATTTTGTAAGATTACGCGACATTTGTAATGACTATCGAAATTAACCACACACAACTACCTAAAATATCTAGTGCAACAATTATTTTCGATATATATATATCATAAAACAAACGTCCAAAATATGCATCACTAAAAGGCCAAAGTATTATTTGTATATATATATAACATGATTACGTAAAGAATATACTCGTACTTGGTAGTTTATGCATAAACCACTCCTAATTGCATCAAAGGATTTATGGGACCCATGTTTTGTAAAATCTTAAGCTACTTCTCCATCATCTACGCTTACACATCTTCAAAATTGAACAAGACAATGGTGCACAACTAGAAACAAATCCGATAAATTGATTTGATCTGAATGATTCTATTCGATAAGTTCGATCCAAGACTCAAATACTGTTTTCGAATCTTCGATCCATCTGTTTGTTTAAATTTTTCATTTTGAGATGATTCATCTACTTGTTTATGTTTTCATTTTGGGTTAATTTTATGACACAAAAAGCCATTAGTATCGTTTTTTCTTCATCTCGCATAAATCACCAATTTTTTTCAAAGACAAGCGCATTTGAGTAATTTCAATACCATTATCCCAATTACCTAAAACTTTGATGCAAAGGTAAATGTAAACAAATAGATGGATTGGAAGGAGTATGAGCTGGAATTTGAGTTGACTCTACTCGACCAAGATTTATCTCATATATACCCTAATTCAATAGCGACTCAACCCAAAACCATCTAACCTTAAATAATCCGACACGTAATGACTTGAAGTGATCCAATATAACAAGACAAAGTTATTTTATTTTCGATTTTTACCTATCACATAATTATAGACCCAAAATGACTCGATCCAATGCTAGTCCGACCAAATATGACCGATAACCCACACTCAAATGACCTAATAACAATAACTTTCCCAAACTTTTATTGACCTCGTACCAACCTAACCCAAAATTACAAATCCAAAATTCCGCTACCCATATTAAGTTACTAACCAACTACCAACCCATATCCGATCCAAGTGACTAGTTAGACTATTCTGTTAAAAAGGAAAATGCTTATAAAACAAGAAAGAAAAAGCAAAATATGAATCTTATGCTGGCTGCTTAAGCAAAATAACAGTAATAAGCCAGCAACAAGACCACCACTCCTAATCATCATCATTAGTCAAAACCATCTTACATTAACACCAACTCTTCTCTTCTCCACACCAATTTTAAGATCCAAATTCGCAAGGTAATCATAATTTAATTACATCTTTAATTACTTTTCTTATGTATTTTTGCTTGAAATAGTGTAAAGTTGTGATCTTTATTCAAAATCAAGCATAAAGATGCAAACTTTTTATGTGGGTCATTGATTAAAACTTGTAATACGTCTTCTTTATAAAATACAAGGTTCAATTATACTTTTTTTTAGGTTGTGGGCGTCGTCTTAACTTACAACGGTCTTAACCAAGTAAATATCTTATTAAAGATGAGATTTTTATGAATGATTGTAGCAATTTTAGTAGATGAGTAATAATATATCAGGACAGTACTAGGTCTTGTTTATTAAACATAAGTTTCGTCTTAACTTACAACGGTCTTGACCGAGAATATGTCTTATTAAAGATGTGATATTTATGTATGATTGCAGCAATTTACTACATGGTAACATATCAGGATAGTACTAGGTCCTGTTTATTAAACACATTTTTGGTCTTAACTTACAACGGTCTTAAACGAGAATATGTCGTATTAAAGATGTGATTTTTATGAATGATTGCAGAAAATTGAGTAGATGGGGAACATATCAGGAGGAGGGTATGAAAGAAGAACAACAAAGTCAATGGATGACAATGAATCTGAGATTGTATCACCAAGAATTAGGTTAAATGATGGCAGATTTTTGGCATATAGAGAAACTGGTGTTTCTAAACTTGATGCTCAATTCAAGATCATTATTGTTCATGGTTTTGGTAGTAATAAAGACATGAGCTTTTTAGCTCCTCAGGTAATATATAATGTTATCTATTTTTCGGTTTTCGATTTTGTTGTTTTGTTTGGAATTGTGATTCTTGGCTGTTTTGATGTTTGATGACCTTGGTGTTGATTTGTTGAATGATTGTTGAGTTTTGGATGATTTGAGTGAGTTTTGGAAGAGAGGGTGTGTGTTTTTTACTTATTTTTGGCATTGCTACCGACAGTCTCTCCAGCCTTCTCCTCTTACAGATCAATGAAGTAATATATGTTGCTTATGTTGATGCCAAGTGCATGTGAGACGAGAAGGTTGGAGATTGTCCGAAGCAATGCTCTCTTTTTTTGTTGTGGTTAAGAAAGAGGAGTGGGAAGTTGTTTGTGAGCTAGATAGTAGATGATGAGGGCAAATTGATAGGGTGTTGTCAACAGTCAAGTGGTATCGTGTTTCAATATCATCCTTTTACAAGTCTAGTGTGTTCCTCACAAATTGGAGATAGAATATTCATAATATGTGAGGGGGTGATTTTGGCACTAGGTGGCACCGTTTCATTTACGTTTTTTTTTGTTTGATTACATTAGATATGTGTGATTTATTTGTTGTTGATTCGAATTTTAGATTTTAGCGTGTTTATGATGCTTGTATATCAGAAAGAAGTGTAGTACTCCTTATGTCATTGAAGTACGAGTAGTACATTAGATATGTGTGATACATGTGGGTTTTCAATTTGAAGTTTCGGTGTCAGCAAGTTTTTGATGATTGGATTAGAGAAAGAAGTGTATTACGTCATTGAAGTAGTACATTAGATAGGTGTGTTTATGTGCTTTCATTTCGGTGTTTAGATATCTGCAGGCTTTTAATGGTTGGATTTAAGATAGAAGTGTATTAATGTCATTGAAGTAGTACGGACTACGGAGTAGATTGGGTAGTTGTGATTCACGTGTTTTCTATTAGTTTCAGGATGTTTTTGATGCTTAAATTGGATACAGAAGTGTGATATTATGTCATCGGAGACTCGGAGTACTATATTATCTTTCATTTTTCTTGTGATCTAAAAATAACCAACGTTTTAGTAATTGGTACCCCATCTCAATGATGTTTGATTTTCAAAGCAAAGTTTGAACTATGCAGTAGATAAGCGAGGCATGCTCATACTGAACATGGATTTTCTTCGTGAACTATTTGATGATATACATTGATTAAGTTTCCAGGAAGTAATTGAAGGGCTGAAGATTTACATGGTACTCTATGATAGAGCTGGTTATGGGGAAAGTGATCCGAACCCAAAAAGATCACTGAAGAGTGAAGCATTAGATATCGAGGAACTGGCTGATCAGTTAGAGCTAGGACCTAAGTTCTATGTGATTGGAGTGTCTATGGGATCGTATCCTACTTGGAGCTGTCTCCAGTACATACCTCACAGGTACGATTCTCTTTGCTCGCATAGTCGTCTTCTATTCTTTTTCTTACTCTTAAGTTTTGAAAGCATCGTGCTTAATTTTTAACGGACTTGATTGGGATGAATCGGGGCCTATTTGAGACTTCATTATTGAGCCGTCGGGATTCTATCACCTTTAGACTAATGACGCATTGACATGGGCGCAGGCTGCAAGGTGTGGCTTTACTGGCCCCAGTCGTTAATTATCGTTGGCCTTCTCTTCCAAAAAGTGTTGTCAAAGACGACTTCAGAAAGGGCCTTGTTAAACTAGCCCTTTGCCTTTTAAAACATGTTCCTGGCTTGCTGTACTGGTATATGACTCAGAAATTGTTTCCTACGGCTAACGTTATGGAGAAAAATCCCGTGTTTTTCAATGAAAGAGATGTCGAAGTTCTGAAGCAGACCCCAGGATTTGAGCTTCTTAATGAGGTACAACTACACATTCTACAATCGTCAACCCCTCCGATAATTACTTTGACATGTTAATGAGTACTTCCTTTACTGATGATGGTATGGTGTTCTTGTCTCGTTTTCTTGCATTCGACAGAACAAGTTAGAGAAGAGGAGTGTATTCGATAATCTTAGACAAGACATTTTGGTGGGATTCAGTAAGTGGGAATTTGATCCTTTGAAACTAAACAATCCCTTCCCTAACAACGAGGCGTCTGTCCATCTTTTTGTCGGATTTGAAGACAAAGTCGTGCCGATTGAACTACAAAGGTACATGATGGGAAGGTTACCATGGATCAAATCCCACGAAATACCTCATGGCGGGCATTTGATTGTTTATGACAGTGAAGTATGTGAATCGGTCCTAAGGGCTCTTTTACTCGACGAAGAACTTGCTCAATACATGCCATTACCAGGCACCCCAAAACTGGTAGATTCATGATTCTTTCGGACACCTTTCGAATGCACATCTCATTTGATGATGCTTTGTAAGTAGTGAAGTTAAATAGTAAAAAAAATTATGGTGTATTAATTCCCTTGGGTGTGAAAATTCATGAACAACTTGTATGATTCTTAATTTTAAATTATGAAATATAGCAAAATATAGAATTTGTCAAATGGTTTAGATATAGAAGAATGACAGACATTTTAAATGTATTGTGTTACATAGAAGACTACCAATGGTTTATGTTGAAATTAGTTATCGAAAATAGTTTCACGTATGATTCGAATTTTGTATTATGATTTAAGTCACTCTTTAGCAGAGCGGTTTTAGGAAATGGAAAAGTAGTTGAGCTTAGGCTCTTTTGTTTTGGACTTAATTCGAATTCAGTTTAGTTTAGTTTAGTTTCATTCAATTCAGTTCAGCTTTATTCAGTTCGATTCAGCCTTATTCAGTTCGATTCGATTCGGTTCGGTTCGATTCAACTTCATTTAGTCTTAAAAAACACAACCTTACACGTAATGTTTACGTGGACCCCTATTCTCTATAGTTATTCTCGACATCGCCTCGTTTCTTCCCCGTTGAGAGCAATGGAAACAATTAGCGTGTTAAAAATCAATCATATAAATTTAAAAGCGTCTCAGTCTTTCATCATCAGTCGTTTCATTATACTGTTTGAATCATGAACAATTGGAAAAACACATACACGTTTATGAAACGAGGGACACTCCTTTAATGGTAACAGTTTTGTTGTATTTGCACTCTGTAGGACCTTTGATTACATATGTGTCTCTCCATGATTATGACTCGAAGATATTTTTTTGGGAAATATAATGACAAAATGTTTTGGATCAATTACAAAAAAATCTCTCGTTGCTTATAAAACGGGACAATGACATATAAAGATATTTTTAGGGAAATATAATTGCAAATGTTTGTGGATCATTTACAAATAACCTCTCGGGGCTATTGCAGTAGAGATAAGATTATGTATATTTGAACTTTCAAATGTTTTAGATATGAAAGCGTAAGTTCATTTATTATTACGGTTTTAAATGTTATGCTGAAAGCCAGAAACCTTAAAAGTTTCGACATGGCCTTGGTAAGAAGAAAGAAAATGAATATTTTGAAACTTCAACTCAATAATATGTCACCCAAAATTAACTACTATTCTAACACATCTCGAAGTGGTACCGGACTTGAGATTTCTATTTTAATTTGAACAACGAAATTCCCTGGTGTGCACAATTATCATCTAAACGTCTCAAATTCTTAAAAGGAAAATGAAACTACGCCACCGAGTGTCACTACCACCCTCTCATGAACATACTACAACTTTTGTCTAGCTTACGGGGACCACAATTTATTTGTGAGAGGGTGGTACCGAAACTCAGTACCACCCGGTGGTGCCCTATCATTATCCTTCTTAAAAATATTGTTGTTGTGGGTGAGTGCGGACTTCTTAAGGCTACAATAAAGATCAGTGTATAAAAATCAGTGTCGTACGTGAAAGATCAATTACGAAAATAAAATGTTAGAAATAAACATACTTCATGTTCTATTTTCTGCATTATTAAAATACTACTGAACATCTACGACAAAGGCCCAAATCATTGTGACATATGTTGGGCTTCTATACTTCAAACTTGTATGATAATTTTTTTGTGCAAAAATTCAACATCTTGGGTGTGAAGAGGTCATATTGTTCCAAATTATCTTGGCATGAATCACTTCTTCTGTTTCACATTATTCTTTACTGTAGTTTTTAAGACGATGTTAAGTCAAATTAAAAAAACATTGTGAATTATTAGAAAAATGAACCAAAATATAACGGTTTATAAAGGAAGATAAACCACTATGTCATTGAATTTCGATAAATATATTTGACGAAGCTTTGCTCCTATTATTATGGCCATAGCTCTTTAAATTGAGATTTATCTTGGAAGTTTATTTTCGGTCTTTAGAATTCATCGTAAGTTCATTTGTTATATGGAATACTAAATTCACTTATGTATTAACTATCAGAACTTATTTTCCGAGTTTATCAATCAATAAATTTAAGACGGATGTTTTTTCTCCGTTAATTTTAAATATGATTTATGAGATGATATCCTTTAGCTAGTACAGAAAGCCAAATAACCTTTTAATAACTGGGAAGTCATTTGCATGGTTTATAATCTTAATATATGGCCTTAATTAGAGTAACTCTTTTTCCTAGTTTAAGGTTTTTAAACACTTTTAATTGCATTAGCTGAGTATTTTATGTACGGACAACAAAGTGTTGTTATCTACTCCATATCGACCATATGCACTCATAAAGTAGCGAGCAAGTGCAATTGTATTAATTTGTGCTCCATGTAATTAACTTTGCATGAGATCATTTTACGAATACAATCAAATTATCATCTCATTTTCGAAATTCAGTATATAACATGACAGATACAAAAGTCTAATGCGGAAGTTTATGTTGTTATAAGGGAGCAAACATTAAGGATAACAAGGACTATCGGTTTGTTACACAAATATCTAAATAAGCCTGACGCAGTCACACACTCACACAGTGACAAAACCATATACATACTCACCAATAATAACGATCACAATATCTTATCGTATGTGTACAACAATTTTACAAAAAATTGACGACGTTGTTTACATTGAGAGCATTGACCAACAACTTACTCCGTATTGCTAACCCTACACGCCAACGTTTGTAAAACGCAAAATACAAGGTTAATTATTTACTGTTTTTATATTGAACAACACATGGGTCCATAGCTCAGTGGTAGAGCAATTGACTGCAGATCAATAGGTCACCGGTTCGATCCC